>CM055281.1:5738609-5879441 GCA_029237695.1 Conchocele bisecta | reverse complement strand
TATGGGAAATTAATGTCCCAAATTGTTTACGACACCGGCAGCGCTGCCCAAATTGTGACCGCTATGTCTCACTTTCCACTACCGTAGGTGAGACAAAAACTGATTTCCCCACTTCCAGAATGGCACATTAAAAGTACGGTTGAAGGGTTCAGCACTTTTTTTCTGCTATGTAAATGTAAAAAAATGTGAGTAACTTTATTGCACTATTTTTGTAAAACTTGCACTAGTTTTTCAAAATATTGTAAACGTCATGTGATTTTCCTGCTATGTTTTCCCCATTTTTTTTCTCTCACAATTTTGGCGAAAATTGCGCTTCTGTTTCACAAAGTCAGAAAGCCCAGGCCCCTTCCAATTTCTGCAGAGAAAAAACTTGGGGTTATACATTCAGTGATACACTTTCTCCTCACACATGACTTATCAAATATGATCATGGCACTACAAATAGTATTGATTGCATAAGTGCACAGATGTTCTTGTATTCAGGAGCAACTGGTACGAGGACGTTTTGGGTACGAACTGTCCTGGGTACGAAACATGCACAGTTTTAAAAGATCTTAACATTTTAGACACATCATTGGTAGTTTCTATACGATTTCTGCATTATGGCAATAGTGGACAATGTTATCTACGGAACTACAGCATCAAATGCAATGTAATAGGAGCCGATATTTGCAAAAACAATAAAATGTATGATCTGGAATCACATACTGTAATATTGTTTACAACGGAAATTGCGTCATTGAAATGAGGACACTGCACGGAGAAATAATACGCACTGGTTTGGATATAATCCGAAAAGAATTATTTTTTCTGAAAAGGACTTCTAAAAAGGATATCTTTTCAACTTTAAACCTGCACATAATGGTTGCACTTTTCGACTTTTAAACATTAATTTTAATTGTGACTGTCATGTTTTTGTCCAGCTTTCTGCAATATGCCATTGTAATTGCAGGTGCATACTGGTTTCTATTAGTTAAGTATCAATCTAGTTTCTTGCATGATTCAAATACAGTTGACAGAAGCACCGCTAATATAGGTGCATATGGTATAATAAGCCGGTACAATGATTGTACTGACTAAACGTGGACGACTATTCGATTGAGAAATCATATTTGAAAGGCTGTTGGAATAATTCACTACTGGTATTATGAAATGTCTTGAAAAACTGACTGTCAAAAAGTATTAATTCCATATGCAGTCTAAATACCTATCACATACACATAGCCAGCGATACAAATACAAAAGGCATGAAGGTATTTACATACTTATTTACGAATGTGTAGATATATACTATGATGAGTTGTAATTGAGCAACGATCTAACAAAAGTGCACCGTTTGGATATGTTGAGATGCGTATCAATCAGCACATTTGTATTTCTTTTAGTTTGAGATGAATCAACCCTATATTCAATTTGTTTCTGTACATAACATTCTGATGTATTCATGCAATTCTCTGATAGTTTATGTGATGCTTATGTTAGCACAAGCACTAAGTGACATTAACCTTGGGTTTGGCGGGGGTCCGAGGATCGTGGAATTGTTCCAGCATGATAGAGGACTATTAGAGGAATGCATGTGTAATTTATCAAGCTGCAACGGGAAAAGAAACACAAAGTATAACACATTTACCCGAGCGTCACGCTTGTGAGCGACGGGACGAGATGGACGTACGGACGCAGGTAACACTATATGCCCCCCCCCCTCACCAAAACAAAAAACAATTCATTTTTAAATCACTTAAATATAACATTATATTAAGCAAGACGATAATTTATGTTTGGTGGCCATCTTGAATGCATACTCGAGGTGCCATATAATGTTTTATATCATACATGTAGAGGTAATCCTCAAACGATATTCATCCAGAAACATTAATTTAACATTTTAAATAACTTAAAAGACGTCAACTGAGAGCCTGTCATAAAATGAAGAAGTAGCCTATATATATATGTAGGACAATATGGACATTTGGCGGCCATCTTGAATTTGTGCAAATTAATAAAAAATCAATTAAAGTGTAAGCAATTCCGTGTGTCAATTTGTATACATGACTATAGCAATTTGAAACATTGAACACGTCAGTTGAGAATAGGCATGTGTAACAGTATCGAAATTTGGCGGCGATATTTGATTCATGCTAATTACGGGGCGTTAACAAAGTCGAAATCGCTTGCACTCGATCAGACCTTGAACGGCATATATGAAAGGTCATCTGGGCAAAAGTTGGTGATTTCTGCCACAAGTGCACACATTAGTCGATTGTTGACCATAAACAAAGCAACTAATAATATATATATATTGTATAGAACTTTTTTGTCTTTTCACCACATTTTTCAAACAGGGGAAAAACGAAACGACCCGACCAGACCATACACATTTTCGACCAGGGTGAAAACGACCCGGTGCGAAACGACCCGGGGCGAACAGGTAACATGGGCGAAACGACCCGACACCTTGTTATTGATGTGTCCCTTTCGTTCGAAAATAGTTTCTTGCATTTTCTCCTTTTCGTATTTTAGTCATACACTAAAACAGTCACTTTGTTGTGTTATGGCCGATAAAAGTGGCAACTTTAGAGCTGTCAGTTAACATCTTTAACATTTTGACTCATTGGTAAGATCCAAAGACATGTCAAATCAGTAAAACAAAATAGTCAGACATGGTGAACAGTATGCACATATCAGTATGCATACACATTTCGCAGTGTCTTTGCAAACTCGATTATTTTGTTGTGTGAACATGCTTGTGCATGCAAAATCAGTCCTCAACATGATCAGGAGTTTCTGATGTTTTATCAATTAATATTGCATTTGTTAATTTCTATGAAATTTTAGAGCTCTTTTGTAAACATCTTTTTATAAATCGGTTTCTGCTGTTTTTGATGGCAATGAACAGAGCTCCAGATAAGCTGCGTATTTGCTTAACTGAATGGTGAACCGTGCAGACCATGATCAGATGCACGGTCTGGTCTGTGTCTACACTGGTCAAAACGTCACAAACCCATTTCTCCAATCATAGTCGCATATATATTAAATTTTTATAGATATCAACAAAACTGGTTACTGACTTACCGTACAGCATTAATCAGCCATGTCGGAGGGCCAAGGAGACGACACATTGAAGGGCGTTCCCAAGATGCATTTGATGAATTTTGAAACTCCAGAATTTGAGGACAGTAAATATGTCTTAACCAGTCCCAGATCGTTGGAAGGCTGCTCCAGACTAGGGGTCAAGGTAATACCTAGTAATTATACAGGCCAGCAAATTCTCAGAAACGGAATGACAGCATTCAAATTGAAGGACATGCCTTTCCCCAGAAATCATTTAAGGCGCTGGGGTATTTCACTGTGAACGTCATATTTTGATGCACCATAATTATTAAATTGGGCATATACACATATATCTCCTTTAATACATGTTTAAACCTTATAATACACTAGTATAGTGCTTGCAAGGATCAAATGGAACTGAAACTAAAACAAAATTTATCAAACTAGGAACTTTTTTAATATATTCTATCTGAAATTTATAGCGCTGGAGTACCTTGTTTTTGAAATTCAGGCACTGGGGCACCCCAGCGCTATAATGGGCTGGGGAAAGACCTGAAAGAGTCGGTGGAAGAAAGGTGCTAACTTCATAGGGCAATCACTGACCCCTTAAAATGGTAGCCAGGCGATCTATTGTAAAAGCCACTATCTGAGTCTTTGTCACCATTTATTTGTTGTTGGTACAAGCAAGAGCTCCAGATAAGGTGCGTATTGGCGTATTGTATGCACTTATTTTTATATTGTATTTCGTACTCCCACTTTTGATAAGTAAGTGCGTAAAATACACCAATACGCACCTTATCTGGAACTCTGTGTCACGTCTATTTGTAGCCAGTGGATATATAGTGAACTCTTTGATAGTGGATATATAGTGGATATATAGCACAAGCCACAATCAGAGTTTTTGTCTCTGTCTAAATGTTTTTGTCACCATATGTAGCCAGTGGATCTGTTGTACAAGCCACTAGCAGATGTTTTTGTCACCCATTTGTAGCAGTGGATCTGTTTTTGTACAAGCCACTAGCAGATGTTTTTGTCACCCATTTGTAGCCAGTGGATCTGTTGTACAAGCCACTAGCAGATGTTTTTGTCACCCATTTGTAGCCAGTGGATCTGTTGTACAAGCCACTAGCAGATGTTTTTGTCACTCATTTGTAGCCAGTGGATCTGTTGTACAAGCCACTAGGAGATGTTTTTGTCACCCATTTGTAGCCAGTGGATCTGTTGTACAAGCATAGCAGTTGTGTCACCCATTTGTAGCCACTGGATCTGTTGTACAAGCCACTAGCAGATGTTTTTGTCACCCATTTGTAGCCAGTCGATAGCCAGTGGATCTGTGTACAAGTCCACTAGCAGATGTTTTTGTCACCCATTTGTAGCCACTGGATCTGTTGTACAAGCCACTAGCAGATGTTTTTGTCACCCATTTGTAGCCAGTCGATAGCCAGTGGATCTGTTGTACAAGCCACTAGCAGATGTTTTTGTCACCCATTTGTAGCCAATGGATCTGTTGTACAATCCACTAGGATATGTTTTTGTCACCCATTTGTAGCCAGTGGATCTGTTGTACAAGCCACTAGCAGATGTTTTTGTCACCCATTTGTAGCCGAATGGATTTCTGGTTGTACAATCCACCTTAGGATATGCTTTTGGGGTCACCCATTTGTAGCCATTGGATATGTTGTACAAGACCACCTAGCCATATGTTTTTGTCACCCATTTGTTGCCAGTGGATCTGTTGTACAAGCCACTAGTAGATCTTTTTGTCACCCATTTGTTGCCAGTGGATTTCTTGTACTAGCCACTAGCAGATCTTTTTGTCACCCATTTGTAGCCAGTGGATCTGTTGTACAAGCCACTAGCAGATGTGTTTGTAGCCAGTGGATCCGTTTTACAAGCCATAGCAGATGTTTTTGTCACCCATTTGTAGCCAGTGGATGTGTTGTACAAGCCAGTAGCAGATCTTTTTGTCACCCATTTGTTAACAGTGGATATGTTGTACAAGCCACTAGCAGATGTTTTGTCGCCCATTGGTAGCCAATAGATATATTATACAAGCCACTAGCAGATGTTTTTGTCACCCATTTGTAGCCAGTGGATCTGTTGTACAAGCCACTAGCCGAGTTCCAAGAGGAGCTGCTACCGCAAGACGTGCCACTGCGGACGATCTACAACATCTATGACGAATATGAACAGAACAGGGAACGTATGTATACCAATTACCATGTTCCAATCAATATGTGGCTGTGACTGGCGAAATCAAGCTTATGGGATTTGTGAGCATTGAGGCTCCTGATCAAATATAGCACACTCCTGTAGCCTAATAACTATTTGTCTGTATTGCTTATTAGAAGCATGACAGATGTTTCATTGATGGAATGATGAATAGTGCACAATCTGATCTGGATCTAGACTGGTCGCAAAACCCGTAAGCATCAAATCCCCAGTCATAGCTACATAATATGAATATTGAACAGTGTGCCATTGCCATACCAGCAGGTTAAAACGGGATCAAACCCGTTTGCCCGGCCTTACATGACCTTATAGCTGTTGATAGACCATTAAACACCAATAAACAAACAAACAAAACCATGCCATCTATAACATGATCATCTATGGTGAACATCTATATAATGTGAATGACAAACAGTGTATGTCCAGATCAGACTGTGCAGATGCATAGATGCAGAAGTCATTCAGTCAGCATTGTTTGACTTTTACAAGTTTATGCCAATGCATCAAGTTGAATATGGGATCGACCCGTTGGCCCAGCTTTAAATGTTCTTACATGTAGCTGTTGATAGGCTGTTAAACACCAACAACAACCAGTATATGCCCCAATAAATTCTCAAAAAGTTGTTTATTTAGATGCCTTATACAGGTAGTTACAGTTTTAATATTTCTGATATTTAAATTCAGTTGTTTATTGTTTTTCAAGATTTCAAAACATTTTAAACCAATGTTCTCATGTATTTTTCATGCACTTCACAATGGTGATGTCAGTGTCATAATATGTCAGCTTGCAGGGAGTTGGCCTGAACACACAAATGTAAAAAAAAAATTGTAAATTATTCACATTATTGTCTGCATTTGAAATTTCATTATTCTGTGAATATCCCCTCGCCAATGGACAAGAGGGGACATAGCGTTAGTCCATGTACGTTCGTTAGTAACACATTTAATATTTTGGTCGCGCCCGCTTGAGTACAGCGCGATATAGTCGGCGCGTTGGCGGTACATGTGTACATCTACTTTCATGTGTCTGGGTTAAAGTTTTTGGTTAAAAGTTTTTCGGTATACTATCAAAGCCTCTGCGGCCATCTCTTCAATAACTTCACCTATTTTGACAATATTTTGGCCACAATGTGTGTTTAGGGATGGTGTTTTGATTTGCATATGACCCTCGTCCGACCGCCCAATATCAAGGTCACTGAGGACTTATGTTCACCTTGTTTGTAAGGCAAATGCGTTAAACAAGTATTTGTTTTCTTATCAAGGCTGCCAGCGAGGGGATTAGCTTCAATGATTCCCTTGTTTATTAAAGTATAAATTAAATTATTATTACCATATTATTGTATAACAGAAAAGCTGGCACTCTGTCGAGAAGAGAGACAGCGTATTATGGAACAAGAGAAGGGTGGTGTGCCAATTAAACGGAAACCTGCTGTGACGAAAACGAAAAAAGGTGCCACAATCCCTGCTAAAACTCAGCCTAGAAAGTCAAAGCTGGTTGGCAAGAAGCAGCTTTCAAAGTCAGGTATATTGTATGTTTGAATTATTATATGACACAGCTCAGAACAGCCCCGTTTCGAACAAAACTGCTTCAGCATTGTGCAAATAGCCGCATTCTATTCAGCTACTCATTGGAAACACCAAGAAAATAGTTCAATACATGTAGATAGTTTTAACCCTTAGACCGCTATCTTATTTTGTTTGTCGTCTGCTGTTGATTTTCCATTTTTATCATCAAAAATATGCTTTGACAGCACTTTAAAATAATTTACAACATGCTTTGACAGCACTTCAGAATCATTTGCATTGGAAATGATTCTGAAGTGCTGTCAAACCATGTTTTTATTGAGAAATAAGGCAAGATATAAAAGCAACAGCGGACGACAATTGTTGTGAGTAGCGGTCTAAGTGTAAAATATGCTATAAAACACTCGCCATGCTTCTAACAAGAAATATACATTATTAAAGGTACATGCCCACTCAGTAGGCACAAATGCTGAGACATTTTCTGAGACATTTTCTTGCAAAATTAAAATTCATTCACCGTTACCCCATGTATTGATTGGCATTATTATACATTTTATATCAGACGTAACTTTCACACTGATATCAGGGGCGATAACCGTGTTTCCTTAAATTGTTAACGGGCATTACTATTTATGCTCTGTATATTTTTTTTATGTGCAATTATCATACCTTATAATCTGTCGAAGATATTATTTTTCAGGTGTCGCATTTAATTAGTATAAATAATTAAAAACAACCATATCTCATTTGCATATGAAAATAGCCTGATACCAACGTGCGTCACTATCAGTAAAATAAATATTACTAAATGATTATACCTGTATAGTGGGCACTCGTAATCTTTAGAACTGGTGGAATAGTGACACAAGTATACACTTATTTAATTCTTATAAAGAACATTTTGTGCCTACTGAGTGGGCATGTATGTTTAATAGGCTACAGGAGCTTGCTATTTGATCAGGAGCTACACTGGTCACAACTCCCTTAAGCCTCATTTCTCGAGTCACATACATTGTTATTAGGCTACAGGAGGGTGCTATTTGATCAGGAGCTACACTGATCACAAGTCCAATTACCCTTATTTATCCAGTCACAGCCGCAAATATTATTCTACAGATCAGGAACTGGACAAGGGCAGTATGCAAAGACAAAGGACAGCCTGGGCCACGTCTGTGGGCCACCAGAGGATCACCAACGATGACATCAACACAAGGTATCGTAATATAATTTCTGATACTGTTTCTGTAGCCGATTTCATCAAAATTGCAAAGTATACTGATCTAGCAAAGTCTACTTTGAGGGAGAAATCATTTATTTTCCCCAAAATGCATTATGTCATATGGAACTAACCACTGCTTATGCAGAATTATTATTCTGAATTTATTACATTATCACAGCCAAAAAGGCTGTGATAATGTAATAAATTCAGCATAATAAAAATTAATAAATTTATCATAAAATTGCAAATTTCTCCCTCATCTAAAATTTTCAACTCTGTAGTTTTAGTGAAATCCCAGTGGAGCGAAAATAACAAAATCATTGTCCAAAAATGAAAATTTGAATGCTAAAAAAAGTGAATACATGTACTAAACAAAATTAAAAATTCAACAAGTAATCCTTCATGTTAATTTTCTAAGCACCAGAAACATTTTGCATAGAACATGCAGTTGATGTGTAGAATAAACAAACTCCCATCTGATATTGACCTATATGTCGTTTACTTTGCACAGTTCCAAATTTCCATTGCTTACTTGAATTTTATTATTAACACATTTGGCTGTGTCTAGATATATGCAGCTTACAGGTTTTGCGACCAGTGTAGATTCTGATCAGCCTGTGCTTCCGCACAGTCTGATCAGGATCTGCACTGTTCGCCATTCCATCAATTAAACACCCATCATACGTTTAACAAGCAATATAGATGGTTATCAGGCTACGGGAGTGTGCTATTTGACCAGGGGCTACCCTTGTCGTAAAAGCCATAAGCCCCATTTCTCCAGTCACAGCAACAGACCGCGAAGACTTGTTGAAGGTTCCCAAATGAAACAAACGAAAACTAGGTGAAAACGATTGTTTTTTACAACAATTTGCATAGACATGATTACCGTATCGTTTTGTTTTTCTTGTACTGGAAAACAATATTTTCATTAAAATACCGGTACACGGCTTTTAATTGGACACATTTACACCAACGGAAACATTGTTTTATACTTAAAAAACGATGTGTAAACGATAGTCAATCAGGGCTGTATGTAGTGATCGGTATTGATAATGGCTTACAGAGTGAAAGATCTCCATGAAGAAAGCCTGAAGTTACGGCAGGAATTGTTGTCTCGGAAAGAAGCGAGGGCTAGCCAGCGCAAAAAGAAAAGGCCTAACTCTGCGAGACCTCAAACGTCCATGGCTCGGAGTTTCAGCACCTCCGATCTAAGTCTCGCAGGCACATCCATCTTGAATAAGACAGGAATTGCAGAGGCAAGGCCGGTGAAAAGTGGCAGACTCAGGAGAGCCTTAGGGAAAAATGCCGGACTGAAGTCAGCACCTATTACACCAAGGGTAGGTGCAGTGGAACCTCTAAACCAGACACCAAGAAAACATCTGTGATCTTATCTTTATGGGTTTCTTGGTCATTTATCTCGGGTGACAATGCTGGTTCATGATCGCATAACACACACATGTCTCAGAATGGTCATATGCTTGATTTACAGTGAAACCTCTCTAAACCGGACACCCTGGGGACCTCCCAGGGTGTCCGGTTTAGAGAGGTTTCACTGTATCAACTATGATTTGACAAGACCGGGAATATTGTCTTTACAACAAGTATATTCTGTAACCCTGATCAGACTATGTAGTCTAATCAGTGACTGCAGTTTTCAACATAGTCAGGGATGGTGTGTGGCCTAAAGGGCTCGTTTCACTAAACTTTGTACGATTAAGAAGTTTGCAAGCGCAAAATTGAAATACAATAACATTTGTTCTGACAGCCGATTTTGGAAAATCTTTCGTGGATGTGCTACATTTAATGGTAAAAAATGGTAGCATTCGAGAAACATGTTAATGTGAGAAGCAAATTTAGAGAAATCTTCGTACAAACATTTTGATCGTACAAAGTTTAGTGTAACGGGCCCCAGAACTCTGTACTTCTATCCCAGAGGCTGTGGGGTCAATCGCCGCCCCGGGCATACAAAATACTTTCATAGTATTTCCATCCCACTGGTCTTTCGGATGAGACTTGAGGCCGATGTCCGTTCCCTAAATGACCTTAGCTGTTGCAGGGACGTTAAACCAATTCACTTTTCATCATACCGGGTAGTCGGTGAAACATTTAATATGATGTAGCGAACAATTCTGCTTTCGTATCCATGGATTTTATTTTATTCTGATTTTCTAACTTTGGTTTGAAGGGCAACTCTCTGACAATCATGATGCTGAGATGGGAAATTAAAACCATTCACATTTGTAGCACTGACTGGGGCTTATGGCATTTTTGAACAGTGTAGAGCCTGGTCAAAAAGCACGCTCCTGTTGCCTGATATCGATCTATTTATTGTTGCTTCTTAGTTCCACGCGACTGTGTGGAATAGTCAAAACTATTTTCACCCCTAAAATGAATGATTTTTGTCAAAGATTACGTCACAACATTCAACACAATTTATATTGGTCAGTCGATGTGCCCCAGCCCGAATTTATATACATTGTATCACACACAGTATATCGAGTAATAAAACAGTTATTTCATGGTCATTCGGGGAACAGTCAAACATATTTCCCCTCTATGCATCATTGGCTAACTTGATCAAATACACGCAAGTGGTTAAACTTGGCCATCTGTGTTTTATGAATTTGTGACTGGAGAAATGGGGCTTATGGGTTTTGCGACCAGTGTAGATCCAGATCAGCCTGTGCATCCGCACAGTCTGGTGGATACACTTGGCCATCTGTGTTTTATGAATTTGTGACTGGAGAAATGGGGCTTATGGGTTTTGCGACCAGTGTAGATCCAGATCAGCCTGTGCATCCGCAGTCTGATCAGGATCTGCACTGTTCACACTCCATCAATGACACATCCGTCATGCTTCTAACAAGCAATATAGATCGTTATCGGGCTACACTAGTGTGCTATTTTATCAGGAGCTAAACTTGTCACAAATCCCATAACCTCCGTTTCTCCAGTCACAGACATATTGATGGACAGTTTAAATATTGGGATATAAACACAATACATGTACGTTGAATTTATGGAATAATTCCTCATAGGATGAGAAGATCCTGGAGTTGATGATGTCGAAGCAGGAAGACGAGAAGGCCCAGAGCCGTGAGCGAGTTCTGCGTGACCTGGTCTGGGAACGACAGAAGAAGGAAGAAGAAGCAGCCAGACTCGCGGCCGAGATGAAACGACGGAGGCTGCTCGCCGATGAAAATAGAATTAAAGGTCTCAAGAAGGTATGGAGATGCATTTAGTAATATATTTATTATACCCCCAGCATAGGAAGTATGTCGAGGGGTATTTTGTTTTAGTAATTCCGTCCGTCTGTCCATTTGTCCGTCCGTTTGAGTTTAGTTTTTGGGTAATTGGGTACCAATTATCTCTGTAACGGTAAGTCGGATTGATCTCAAACTTCATATACTTCCTTATCATCATCCATATTTTCATTCCAACCACAACCCATGCGGCATTCATGTCCAAGGTTTTTTAAATATTTGAGTTAAAGTTTTTATTTGTTGGTGGTGGCCAGTAGCCTATTTCATTAACATTGCAAAGTATACTTTACTAGCAAAGTATACTTTGAGGGAGAAATCATTTATTTTTCCTGAAATGCATTATTTCATATAGAACTAACAAATGCATATATTTCATGATTAAAAGTATGCAGAATTATTATACTGAATTTATTACATTATCACAGCCAAATTGGCTGTGATAATGTAATAAATTCAGTATAATAAAACAATAATAAATTTATCATAAAATTGAAAATTTCTCCCTCAAAGTATACTTTGCTACTAAAGTATACTTTGCAATGTTGATGAAATAGGCTACTGGGGTAATAGTAGCCCTCTCCCGTATTGTCAGTGAGTTATTACATCAATTTTCTTTACCAGGATCAGAATTTTGAGTGGACAATGCCATGAACTTAAATGTGGCTGTGACTGGAGAAATGGAGCTTCTGGGATGTGGCCAGCTTAGCTTCTGATCAAATAGCACACTTGTGTAGCCTGATAGCGATCTATATTGCTTGTTAGAAGCATGATGGGTGTTTCATTGATGAAACTGTGAACAGTGCAGATGCTGATCAGACTGTGTGGATGCACAGGCTCATCTGGATCTACACTGGTTGCAAAACTCATAAACCCCATTTCTCCAGTCACAGCCACATGAGACACGCCACGTGATTTTGTACCTTCGGACCTCTGCGTAATTTCACGAAATACGTTTACAAAATTCACAATATCTTTCGTAAGTGGCGGCACAAGGTGACAAAACTTTCAGAGTACATGCGGAAGATAAATCTGCATGTACTCTTGTCAACTTTTGATTTTATTTATGAAACATATTGTAAATTTTGTAAACGTATTTAATGAAATTACGCAGATGTCCGAAGGCAAAACATCACATGGTGTGTCTCGTATACATTGATACGTTGATTGTTTTCATGCCGCGGATTATTCATTTCGCTGACAGAATTTCGACATCCTATAAATGTATTTCATGAAAATACACACATGTTCTTAGGTGAAAAATCACATGGCATGTATCATACAAGGTATTCCCTATGTACATTGGACAGCACGAGCAGGAAGTGAGGCGGAAACACCAGGAGAAAGAGCTACAGGAGGAGTTTGATAAACGCCTCGACACGAACCACCGGAAGTGGGAGAATCGTTTCCAGAGCCAACAGAAGCATAAGGATCTCCGCAATGCAGAGAAAGCCGATAAACAGAGCCTTAAGAAGAGACTGCAGGTTTGTGGCTTATGGGAATTGAGCCTGACACTAGATCAGGATGTTATCACAGGTGGAAGACTGACCTGTGACACAAATTTTGTTTGTGTCACATGTCTGAGTCTTCCACCTGTGGATGTTATGGGTTATATTTCTGTAAGGGTTTAATTTCAGTATTGAACATGCAATTATCTCCTCCATGTAGATATGTTGATATCTTGGTTTGTGGAAATTGAGCCTGACACTAGATCAGGATATTCTGGCTTCAGTGATGTTGTAATTTCAGTATTTTAGAAAATACCCTCCCCTTGTCTTTATACGTGGCTGTGAATGGAGAAATGGGGCTTATGGGTTTTGTCATCAGTGTAGCTCCTGATCAAATAGCAAACTCCTGTAGCCTAATAACAATCTATATTGCTTGTTAGAAGCATGACATGTGCTTCATTGATGAAATGGCGAACATTGTAGATCCTGACCAGACTGTGCGAATGCACAGGCTGATCTGGATCTACACTGAGCGCAAAACCCATAAGCCCCATTTCTCCAGTGACAGTCACAAATATCGTTTTTGCGTACAAAAAAAACCCAAACGATACTTGTTAGTTTTTACTATGTATATTGTTGTATGGTGCAAAAATATCGTTTTCACTGCATTTTCCATTCGTTTTCGTTTGTTTCATTTGAAAACATTCAACAAATATTTACTGTTACGCAAAAATGACACTTGAAACTGTACGCTCTGTTGTAGGAGAGTAACGTTAAAGTGCTAGAGCACGACGAGGAGGAGATGAAGGATTTGGTGAGGGAGAAACATGAACATACAGTGCAGACCGCCGCCCAGCGGAAACAGGCGAAGGTCTTGGAGGAATCCATGGTATGTCATGCTTATATGTGGCTGTGACTGGAGAAATGGGGCTTATGCGTTTTATGACCAGTGTAGATCCAGATCAGCGTGTGCATCTGCACAGTCTGAACATGATCTGCACTGTTCGCCATTACATCAATGAAACAACTGTGATACTTCTAACGAGCAATATAGATCATTATCAGGCTACAGTAGTGTGCTATTTGATCAGACGCTACACTGGTCACAAATCCAATAAGCCCCATTTTGCCAGTAACAGCGACATATGTGACTGGAGAAATTAGTCAAATATCGCATTTGTGGCCACTGTTGCTTCCTATGTGCTAAAGAAATCTTGCAGTCTATAAATAACATATGTAAGGTCAGATATGATAGGATTTAACCCTTACACCGCTATCTTAATTTTTTGTAGTCTGCTGTTTCTTTTCCATTTTTATCATCAAAACATGCATTGACAGCACTTTAGAATAATTTACAACATGCTTTGACAGCACTTCCGAATCATTTCCATTGGAAATGATTGTGAAGTGCTGTCAAACCATGTTTTTATTGAGAAATAAGGCATGATATAAAAGCAACAGCAGACGACAATTGTTGTGTGTAGCGGTCTAAGGGTTAACATCATTTTGCCATATAGTTATTTTGATTCTTACAGTGCGAAAACACATTTTATGCATTAAATATGTATACAGGATTTTGCTGTACATTGTACATGTGTTCCATTTCTAGAGGGTGCTGATGCATAACAGAAATGAGAGGAACAAATTCGAAAGCAGGTGGAAGGAAATGTTAAAAGACACTCAGTGAGTACTTATGCCCTTTGTGGCCAATGTCGACATGGATCAGCCTGTGCATTTTTTTCAGACAGACAGGTGTGTGATTTTTCCTTTTTTAACCCTTACAATGCTGAATTAAATTTTGTCGTCTGCTGATTATTTTTTTTTCCATTTTCATCATCAAAAATATAGTTTGTCAGCACTTTAGAAATGATTCTAAGGTGCTACCAAACCATGTTTTATTGAGAAAACATTCAAAACAACAGCAGACGACAATTTTCGTTTCGTTTCTAAGGATTAAGAGGATTTCGTCTTTTTTAATACAATTTTACAAAATAGAAAGTGTTGGATTTTGTTGACACTGCCCAAAAATCATACTTTTGTGAAGGGGGTGAATGGGTTTCCTTTTTTTTGTCGCATGTTTTATCGATTTCCTCTTTTCTCACAATGTGCTGATCAAACCCCTGGGACCCGTTTCACTAAACTTCGTACGATTAAAATGTTCATAAGAGCAAAATTATGATAATCTGTAAATTTCACATTAACAATAAATTTTTATTACGTTTCCTTGTACAAAATTATTGGATCTACATTTATTGAGCCTCAATAAATGTAAATCCATCAACTGAAATTTTCCAGCCTATCATAAAGTTGCACTTACGAACATTTTAAATAGTCGTACAAAGTTTAGTGAAATGGCCCCCTGGACTGAATATGTTATGCGGTATTAGCCATCGAGTCGAGTAAAGTAAGGGTGCCTGGCATCAAAGGAAACTCTTTAAATGCTGAAAGTTTTTATTGTAAATTTAGTTCTTCATATTCATTACTCGCCCCATTCAGGTGCATTCCCCCCTGTTATAGGCCCTGGCCTACGTGATATGTCATTGGACTTCAATACCTTGCTGTTGATTAGGGATGGATTGTGGCCTAGGGGTTAGAACACCTGACTTTCAATCCGGAGGTTGTGGGTTCAAACCTTGCCTAGGGCATCAAAAATAGTTTCATAGTATTTCCATCCCACTGGTCTGTCATCCGACAGACCAGTGGGATGGAAATACTATGAAAGTCTCTATATGACCGGTGCTGTTGGTGGGATGTTAAACCCTTTAACTTTATTTTTGTTTTTGATGCCTAATACCCAATCATTTTAATATCTACACTGTCCATAAATTCATAATGGAAACGCTCATACTTCGTATTGCGTTTATATTACATTAGCCCCATGTGACGCCGCGCGACGTTGATTCATTGAAGTTTGTTTGACATCATTAATATACATGTACATGACATTGTCGATAACATCAAGCTATTGACCAGCAATGTCACTGCTCTATGAATTGGTTATTTACATTTTTTTAAACTATCCCAAAATGCAATGTAAATATAAGTAATAAAACCATGGGCTGTTGCGTTTACCATCGTAACAGCTCATGATTTTATTCCTTAAATAAATCCACATTTGTGTCAATAATTTTACTTGCTATTTCCCAGGGAAAGTATTGACGACCTGGCAATGTCTATGGAGACAAAGGACTCTCAACACAAGTCGAAGTACGGCCAGATTCTACAGAGACGGGAACATGAACTCACACTTAACAGGTACAGTAATGCTGTGAGCTGCAAGAATTTGCATGGAGAAGAATGCACATAAGCATAAAAGTTTGTTTTCTAATCCTGTTTCAAATGGTACATGTATGTATTACATATATGTATACCACGTATCTCTCTTGAAATAGATATGGTTTAACCAAAGAATCTTCCCAATATCCAATGTCTGAGGTTATCTTGCCCACAGGACCGTAATTCTGTAAATGCATGACTGCGCCATGCAGTCGGTTAAGCCACAAGCTGTTTGGCTGTTCAGTCGAGAATACAAATGCAAATGCATGCCAAAAGGTTGTGGGATTTAACTGAGCATAACTTGTCGTGTCCCTGCGTCTTAACAGACATAAATCCTTATTCAATCAACCAATCAATCAACCAATTAATAAATAAACCAATCAATCAACCTATGTCATCTTTACATACCCTAATAACCCTAAATATTCAGACACAATTGATTCTGGGGAAACACATTATATATACATATCGTTACCCACGGTGAAGAGTGTCCCACTATTTAGTTTAGTATGGTGGTACTGGTTCATCACAATAGCAATGTATTCGGATACAATTTGTGTCCGAATATTTAGGGTTATTATGGCAATGGCTCCTGTACTGTACTGCTTTTGTATATATATATATATACATCTATGTGTACTCTGGACTGGCGGCCTATATACATGAAATAAACAAATTGAACTGGAACTCTGTGCAGATTGGATAGAGAGAAGAAAGCCCTCCAGGCAAAGCTGGCCCAACAACAGCAGGAGAATGAGATGGAGGAATGGAGAGACAACATCCTCTCCACCAGAGAGATGGTGAGTATTCCTGATAAATCAATATCAGAAATGTTGATACATGTATTTCGGTTTAGTCGAGGTGGACTTGAATATTGTGCTTGAAATCAAGCAGCTTTATTGGCTGAGCCTGAGCTGTGCTACAACTCAGGCTCAGTCGATCAAACTGCTTGATTGCGAGTTGAGATTGCTAACACATGTTCAGAAATGTTGGCATCTGGGCAAGATTAACTCAGGTGGTTGTGTACGCCACTGTTTGAAGTCTTAACACACATCAAAACTATATGCAGATGCTTTGACTGCAAAGGATTCACATGATGCTGATGATTTTCCATGGCCATGGAGTACTTGGCAATGTTACATACTACTGTCTGTTCCACATTTTACTGCCGACAAACTTTTGACTATTAAACTCATTTTAAACGAGTGAGCGTAGCAAACCCAGTTTGTTTAGCATAAGGACCCAATCACTGATGCATTATTTCATGATAATCAGTTCATCTGGTTGAATAAACATTTTTTTACATTTCACATGACGTAGAGACGTTGCCTGTCTCTCGATTCAGAGGGTGTATCCGATTTGATTGGTCGAAGGAAACGCATCCTTGAGACATTACTGACATCCTTTCTCTACGGTCCTAAATTATACTCTTTTGTGTTGATGGGCCGTTAAGCACCATTCCATTAATTTCTCCAGAAATGGTAAACACGAGAGTGGTGTAAACTATTGATGCCGAGCGGTATAAGTCACTGTTAGATTTCTGTAAACTACTGGCTGAAATGTAAGAAAGGGTTAAATTGTCATCTTTATCTATGTAACTCCTAATATATTAACTAGGCGGACCAACATGCGAAGGAGACAATGGCTCAAGTGATAGAGAGAAAGGCGAGAAAGGCTCATAAGGAACGAGTGAAGAAGGAACGTGAACAGAAAAGAAATATCAGGAAGTAAGTGTTCCAGATTTGGCTGTCAATCAAATGGGACAGAAAAGAATTTCATTATTAGTATACCATAGACTAATCCAATTTGCTGTCTGTAACACAGGGCAACTTACACTGTCACCCTGTGTTACAGACACAACATTTGGATTAACCATAGATATATGCGATACATATATAAAGCATACAGTAGCATAGAAAACACGGTGGATTCCCATGAATAAATAAGTAGGTCTACATATACAGACAAATGTTGCCGTACTCCCACCAATAAGGAACATTAAGTCCGTATATGTATACAGATTTACCTAATTTTTGTCCCGCCCGTTTGTGGACAGCGCGATATAGTCGGCACATTGGTGTATGTACGTCTGTCCGTACGTCCGTATGTGCGTCCTGTTTAATGTTTTTGGTTGAAGTTTTTTCGGTATACTATCAAAACCTCAGCGGGCGTGGCATGCAGGCCACGGCCATCTAGTACTTACTGTATTCCAACCAATAAGGATAATTAATTTGGTATATGTATACAGACTTCACTAATTTTACTGTATTTCCACCAATCAGGATCCACCAGGAAGTTGACGAATGGACAAAATACCAGGAAGACAAGATCGAGTCGAAGGATCGCAAGTCTGAAGTGGTCAAGAAGGAAAGGGAACTAACTATACAACAGGTATGTACATACGGACATAAAACATCTTTACCGTAATAACCCTAAATATTCGGACACAACTTATTCTGCGAAACACACATTAATATATGGTTTTACACAGCAAAGAATGTGCATATATTTACGGTTTGTATGGTTGTACTTGTTTATCACAATAACAATGTATTTGGATACAATTAATGTTTACAATAACAAAGCGTGTCCGAATGTTTAGGCTTATTACGGTAAAGCAATATTAAAAGATTAGTGTATACATGTACAGTGGAATCTATCTAAACGGGACACCCTGGGAGGTCCCCAGGGTCTCTCGTTTGGAGAGGTTCCACTGTAACTGAACTATATGAGCACATTATGGGGTCAAGAAGGAAAGAGGGCTGACTATACAATAGGACACATGTGTGTACATGCGGCCATAGAAAATTATTACAACAATATGAAAAGAAAGTATACTGGAACCTCTGGTCCCCAGAGTGTCCCGATTTAGAGATGTTCCAATGTATTTTACATATGGGCCATATACAATCTTTTACGACCTACATAGGTAGATTGCAAAACCTCAAGCAAAATCTAGTTAGTAACTATTGATACTTTGAATGGCACCTAATGTAGGCCGTGAATGTAGATGAAAGATCTGGAGCAATAGTAGGCAAAGTATGTGTAGTGTTGTTGTAAGTTCCCATGTTAGAGTCTCATTTTTGATTAAAATAACATTTAATTTATTTCTGTAGATCCAGTGATTACGACCTTCATACATGTGTACACTTTGAAGGGGTCAGTTGAATAAGAGGGCTAACTCCCTGAAAAAGTTAGCCCCCATCTTCCACTGACCTCTTCAATTATTTTGTTACAGTCTCGACAAATTGCTGCCACATCACAGAAACTTCGCGACTCATTACGCACGAAGTATGGCGGAGAAACATTTGACCAGAAAGCGTTTAAGGTGGAACAGTTCAACCGAATGGCTGTTGGAAATACATTCCTATCGGCGGAGAAAAATGCTTCGAATGTGAAGTTCCGATGATCTGCCAGTGTAATTGTGATACAAATTTTATCTGCCCAGTTTTGTAAAGGCGAGGCATACATTCATATTGATTTCCTTGTCCAACAAATCTTGCTGTAAATGGAACAAGGACTGAGAAAATGGGGCTTACGGCTATTGCAACATCTAATACAGACATTTGAACCCCCCCCCCCACCCCTCACCCCTTCCGCAATTAGACAGGTTCAACTGGGCAGACTATATTACCATATTTATTCTTATAGATGCAATTCGAGTGGATCAAAACGTGGAAAATACGATCAAAATATGTTATTTTTGCATACAAAAGCCATTAAAACAATGTTTTTGTATGTGAAAATGTGAAAATAACATATTTAAAATGCAAGTATGGGAGGGGGTGGGGGGGGGGGGGCTATTATTAGAATAATTACAGTATGTTTATTTTAACTATATTTAGTTAATTATAGCTGTACTATGTAGTACACTAACGCCTGCGCTAATCTTACCAATTATCTGTCTTATTATTTTATTACTAGTTAATTGAATATTGTGCTTGAAAGCAAGCACCTTGATTGGCTGTGCCTGAGCTACAGCTCAGGCACAGCCAATCAAATTGCTTGATTGCAAGTTGATATATTCAATAGATCTCCAGAAACGTTTACATCGTGGCAAGATTAACGGAGGCGATCGTGTAGGCCTACTTGGACCAGAAAATCTGTACAAAGTGTTTTTTTATGAATTTGTTTCGCACATCATGTTAAATTGGTTTATGAACGTTAAAACTTTCCCATGACACATACACGTCATTATGTGTAAAATTTTGCAACTTTTAATTTTCAACTTCTTAGCCTTGCAAAGTTTGTTGAAACATACCCTAGTAGTGTCGCTGATAAGAAATGTCGTAAGTCCATAATATTATCTTAGTCCATATTATTTCAGTCCTTGTTGCACTCTCTTGATTAATAAGCAAAATAGTACAGGTTAAGCATTTAGCGTCGGGCCAGCGTATGACTGCCACTCTAGGATGGCTGGTTCGATTTTCGGAAACCATACTGGGGCGGGGGTGGGGGAGCATCATATGTGGCTATGATTGGAGATCTGGGGTGCGTTTCACTAAACTTCGTACGACTAAAATGTTCGTAAGTGTAAATTTAGGATCGTCTGTAAATTTCAATTGATGGATTTACATTTATTGAGCATAGGCTGCATATGCAGCCTATGCTCAATAAATGTAAATCCAATAATTGTTTACAAGAAAACATTGTTAATGTGAAATTTACAGACTGTCATACGTTTGCACTTATGAACATTTTAGTCGTAAGAAGTTTAGTGAAACGGCCCCCTGTTGCTTATGGGATTTGTGATCAGTCTAGTTCCCGTAGCCTGATAACGATTTATGTTGCTCGTCAGATGCATGACGGGTGTTTCATTGATTGAATGGCAAACAGTGCGGATCCTAATCAGAATGGATCAGACTGCGGACTCGCAGGCTGTTCTAGGTCTACACTGGTCGCAAAACTCATAAGCCACTTACATATGTGGCTGTAACTGGAGAAATGGCGGGTGTTTCTTTGATGGAATGGCAAACAGTGCAGATGGCGGATGCACAGGCTATTCTAAGTCTACACTGCTCGCAAAACCCATCATCCCCATATCTCCAGTATGTGGTTGTGACTGGAGAAATGGAGCTTATGGTATTTGTGACCAGTGTAGTTTCTGATCAAATAGCACACTTGTTAGCACTTAGCAGCATGGCGGGTGTTTCATTGATGGAATGGCGAACAGTGCAGATCCTGATCAGACAGCGTGGATGCGCAGGCTGATCTGGATCTACACTGATCGTATGATCCAGTTCTCCAGTCACAGCCACAAATGTGTGATCCACAGGCTGTTCTAGCTCCACACTGGTAGCACAACACATAAACTCCATTTCTCCAGTCACAGCCAGTTGCTGTGACTGGAGAAATGGGGCTTACAGGATTTCGTGATCAGTGTAGTTCATCATCATGAAATAGCACATTCCAGTAGCCTGATAATGATCTATGTTGCGTGTTAGAAGCATGGCTGGTGTTTCATTGATGGAATGGCGAACAGTGCAGATCCTGAATCTGCTACTTTTGACAAATCTGGGCTTATTTGCCTCCTACATGGCAGTCATATGATGTGATCAGTGTCTTCACTGTTTATCATTCAGTTAGTGAAACGTCTACAGTAGACCCTCTCCAGTTACATCACTGATTGACATATGAAACGTTGTAAGAGGAATGCAAATGAGCATTAGCATTCACTTTTTGAATCTGGAAAAAAATATGGATACTTGAATTTAAATGTTTATCACTCTGGTTGGAATTATGAGGAATAAACAAAATCAATGATCGGTTATCAAAAAAGATTTTCTTTATTCCTATAATACGAATAAAGAAAATACTTTTTGATGACCTATCATCGATTTTGTTTATTCCTATTATAAACACCAACTAATTGAAACTGATAATTATGAATAGTTCAGTTTGTATGTCTATGTATTGCTATGTATATTATGATATAGGCTTGTGCTGCTAAACAACTGTGATAACTTGCATGTTTTGTATTCTCTGTCAATTGTTTGTTTACATGTCCCAAATTGTTTGCGTCCTTGTTGGCAATGTTGTGTGTTTGCTATGTACACATGGACCAAAATCTGATCAAACTGGGCTTGTTTGTGAATCTGGCTAAAAATGGATAGTATTGGTCTGCCACTGGAGAAATGGGGCTTATGGGTCTAGCTCCTGTAGCCGATTTCATCAACATTGCAAAGTATACTTTCTAGCAAAGTATACTTTGAGGGAGAAATCATTTATTTTTCCCGAAATGCATTATTTCATATAGAACTAACGACAGCATATATTTGATGATTAAATGTATGCAGATTTATTATACTGAATTTATTACATTATCACAGCCAAAATGGCTGTGATAATGTAATAAATTCAGTATAATAAAAATTAATAAATTTATCCTAAAATTGAAAATTTCTCCCTCAAAGTATACTTTGCTAGATAAGTATACTTTGCCATGTTGGTGAAATAGGCTACTGATCCTCTAGCTCAGTCCTGTGGTATGGTTAGGATCCAGAGCTCCAGATAAGTTTTGTTTCTAAAAAGTATTATACCCCCAGATTTCAATTCAATGCATATATTACTTTTACAAATGTATTGTTGATTTTTTCTTCCGTATTAAATAGGGAACAAATGATACAAAATTAAACAAATTTAAAAATTCACTTATTTGAGCTGCTTTTTGCAGCTGAACTACCGTAAGTAAATTTTTCACTTTAGTACATTATTTTCACTACTCAATTTGAAAATCAATGCGTATTTTCACATTGCTGTGAGAATTATGTATTTTGTACTCTCACTTTTGATAATCAATGCGTATTCTGCTAAAATACGTGTGTAAAATACGCCAATACGCAGCTTATCTGGAGCTCTGTTAGGACCTATGCTGTTTGTTAGTAGCTGGCCAGCTGTTTCACTGACTGTTCTGATTTGGGGATTTTCTCCCATCCATACTGATGAACTATGGGATTCGAGCCTGTTAACCCTGCCTAATGACCCTAGCTGTTGACAGGCCATAAAACATCATTAAATAAATAAATCCCCTGACTGAATGGCGATCAGTGCAGATCCGGATCAGACTGTGCGGATCTGGATCTACGCTGGTCGCACTGTTCGTTTTTCGGTCAGTAAAACATCTGTCATACTTGCATGAGAGATGAGGGTGCTTGCAGCTCAGCAGGTATTTTGTCCACAAATGCAAAAGGCCCCATTTCTTTAGTGACTGGGGTGGTTGGTTGGGAGCATGCGATGAGTAATTTAACGATCGGGATTCATCCTTACTGGAATCCCAACCGGAGACCTGGTTTGACCCTCAGGTACATCTTTGGCTTTCTTGTATGTGAGAGTTGAATCTGGTTATACCCCATATAAGAGTAATTCTATACTTTTGGGGGAAGGGGCCAAATGACTTTGGTGTGATATGGACCTGGCACCAGGTCAGGTTATTCTAATTTCAGGGCTGAATATATTTTTTCTCTATGTAAATATTCCGTTCCGATTTAGGGATTCCCACCCCCCCCCCCCCCCCCAATGCATGCAGCAGGTTAAAATGGGATGGAACCAGTTTTCCCGGCCTTACACGACCTTAGCTGTTTATAGGCCGTTAAACACCAATAAACAAACAAACACACTTGTAGTAGAAAAACAATTATCAGACAATTTCGTTTCTGTCACATGTGGATGCTATTTAGCCCAGGCCATATTATTATCTGCAGATTCAGTCAGATCCAACTTGCACATGTAGTATTTATTGTAATGTAGCTAAACGTGTTAGAGAAGTATATTTTGGCCAAATGGTTTTATAAAGAAATAAAATGTTATATTTCTTAATGACGTGATTTTTGAAAATATTTCTTGCCTCTACATCTGATCAAGATTTTGTACCATTCCATTTTTAATTTGCATTTTCCACCTAATGCAGCAGAGGATGGCATAATATATTGTATCTCGACCGTTGAATCCATCACTAACATCACTAACATGATCTAACATGATCTTTACCTAATGGTAAATACATCCGAATGATGAGTCCATCCTTAATATGATTCATAGCTAGCGATGAATGCATTCTTACAAAGATTCACGCCTAGCGATGAATGCATCCTTACAAAGATTCACGCCGAGGGATGAATGCATCCTTACAAAGATTCACGCCTAGGGATGAATGCAACCTTACAAAGATTCACGCCTAGCGATGAATGCATCCTTACAAAGATTGTAGCTATGAATCCATCCTTACAAAGATTCACGTGTAGCTATGAATCCATCCTTACAAAGATTCACGTGTAGCTATGAATCCATCCTTACAAAGATTCACGCCTAGCGATGAATCTATCCTGTCAAAGATTCACACCTAGCGATGAATGCATTCTTACAAAGATTCACGCCTAGCGATGAATGCATCCTTACAAAGATTCACGCCTAGGGATGAATGCATCCTTACAAAAATTCACGCCTAGGGATGAATGCAACCTTACAAAGATTCACCCTAGCGATGAATGCATCCTTACAAAGAGTGTAGCTATGAATCCATCCTTACAAAGATTCACGTGTAGCTATGAATCCATCCTTACAAAGATTCACGCCTAGCTATGAATCTATCCTTTCAAAGATTCACACCTAGCGATGAATGCATTCTTACAAAGATTCACGCCTAGCGATGAATCCATCCTGACAAAGATTCATGCCTAGGGATGAATCCATCCTTACAATGATTCATGCGTAGCGATGAATCCATCCTTACAAAGATTCACACCTAGGGATGAATGCATCCTTACAAAGATTCACGCGTAGCTATGAATCCATCCTTACAAAGATTCACACCTAGCGATGAATCCATCCTTACACAGATTCACACCTTTGGATGAATGCATCCTTACAAAGATTCACGCCTAGGGATGAATGCACCCTTACACAGATTCACACCTAGCGATGAATCCATCCTTACACAGATTCACGCCTAGGGATGAATGCATCCTTACACAGATTCACACCTAGCGATGAATCCATCCTTATATAGATTCACACCTAGCGATGAATCCATCCTTACACAGATTCACACCTAGCGATGAATCCATCCTTAATGTATCCTTACAAAGATTCACGCCTATGGATACATGCATCCTTACAAAGATTTACTCCTAGGGATGAATGCACGCTTAGCGATGAATTCATCCTTAGAAAGATTCACGTGTAGCGATGAATCCATCCTTACAAAGATTCACATGTGGCGATGAATGCATTCTTACAAAGATACACGCCAAGCGATGAATCCATCCCATCCTTGCACAGTTTCAAGACTAGCGATGAATCCATCGATTCACAGGTAACGGTGAATGTATCCTTAACACGATCTACACCTAACGGCAAGTCCATCCTTAACATGATTCACGTCTAGCGATGAATCCTTCCTTAACACAAATCACAACTAACGTTATGAGCCATGCATACCGTTGCATCCATCTACAATACCATTCACATCAAACGGTGAATCCATCCTTGACACAAATCACAACTGACGGTACAAGTCACCTTCCGTTGGATCCCCAATACGAGTTCCACCAAACGGTGAATCCATCCTTCTCACGCTTCACACCCAACGGTACAGTCGCAGCTAACTATGAATCCAGTTTTAATAATATTCACATTCAATAAGCCCGTGGTTGTAGCCAGTCAAAACTAGCGATCTGGGGGCCGTTTCACTAAACTTCATAGGACTAAAATGTTCGTAAGTGTAAAATTATGACAGTCTGTAAATTTTACATTGACAATGTTTTCTTGTAAACAATTATTGGATTTACATTTATTGAGCATAGGCTGCATATGCAGCCTATGCTCAATAAATGTAAATCCATCAATTGAAATTTACAGACGATCCTAAATTTGCACTTACGAACATTTTAGTCGTACAAAGTTTAATGAAAAGGGCCCCTGCTCAGATGCAAAGTCAAGTATTTTGGTACCCAACGGCCTGGGTTAAACTTGCCCAGATGTGAATGTTTCTGAACACATATTGGCAATCTCAACTAGCAATCAAGCAGTTTGATTGGCTGTATCTGGGCTGTAGACTCAGCCAATGAAGCTTCTTGATTTCCAACACAATATTCAAGCGTTTTGAAAGAAAACAATTTTATCCCGTCAACACAGTGCGTATGCCGTGAAACACGTTGCCGTTAAACATTTTTGATATCCAGTCAATACTATTTTTGCATTTTGTACAGCCATTTGTAGGTGTTGACGGGATACATAGAATAGTATGTTAGTGCCGTGAATGGGAAAACATATCTGGCGCGGCACGGAAACGGGATGTGCTCGGCAGAGCCTCGCCCGTCCCGTTTCCTGAGCCTTGCCAGATATTTTTTCCCATTCACGGCACTAACCTACTATTCTCTATCTATTTTCCTTATTTCTGAACCAAAGTATATGTTGTGACCACTCATTTGAACCGTCTCGGCGAGACGGTTCAAATGAGTGGTCACAACATATACATCTGATGAGAAATAAAGAAATGCTTGAGCCTTGCCGGATATTTTTTCCCATTCATGGCACTAACCTACTATTCTCTATGACACATATTGGCAAGATTAGCACAGACGGTAGTGTACACGAGTTTCACAAGGAAGTCAGCAAATATACAGCAAATATACACTTCGTTCCTGCATTGAAATATTCATTTTATGTGGCCGTGACTGGAGAAATGTGGCTTATGGGAGTTATGACCACTGTAGCTCCTGATCGAATAATATAATCCTGAGGCCCGTTTCACTAAACTTCGTACGACTAAAATGTTCGTAAGTGCAAAGTTAGGATCGTCTGGAAAGTTCACATTGATGGATTTACATTTATTGAGCATATGCTGCTTATACTCATACATACAAATCCAATACAATAATGACTTACAAGAAAACATTGTCAATGTGGAATTTACAGACTATCATAATTTTGCACTTACGAACATTTTATTCGTGCGAAGTTTAGTGAAACGGGCCCCTGTAGCCTGGTAGCCATCTATGTTGCTTGTTAGAAGCATGACGGGTGTTTCATTGATGGAATGGTGAACAGTGCAGAGCTGATCAGACTGTGCGGATGCACAGGCTGATCTGGATATACACTGGTCGCAAAACCCGTAAGCTCCATTTCTCTAGTCACAACCACATTCATTTGTTCGGAAAGTGAAAGTACATGTATAATTATGTAAAATGATACCATGTTCTACAACAAACCGAGCCGTGTCTATTGACCCGAATGCCAAAAAATGCGACAAGGGTCTTTCACATGCTATTCATGTATGTTTCACAGGTTGAAGTAACGGACTGAGGTCTATAAATACATTAAATATACATTAAATATACCTAAAAGCATCTATAAGTGAAAAAACAAATAAGCTAAACAAAATTGTTAATGTATATAGGAGGGAGTAAAGACATTTTTTAACTTATTTTGTTCTCACTTATTGATGCTTTTATGTATATTTAATGTATATTCAATATATTTATAGACCTCGGTTCGTTACTTCAACCTGTGGAATGTTTGTGAAAAGTATAAATGTATATCAATTTCAACTTGTAATACAATGTACATGTATATGTATGTAAAACAATTGTGGACATTTAAATGCATACAGAAATGCACGTTTAATATGTGACTATTTAATTTAGCACTTTCACGTACAGTTTGCTTCTCGTTTCTGTGATATACATTACCACACACTTTAAACGTGCAGTCTTGGAATATCTTTATGGCATAAACCCATGGGCTTACTGTGTTAAATGTATGCAACCGATTTGGTTACTTAAGGCGTGTGAATCCTCACAAATTGTAAACAGACCACATATTTTCTTTATCACAGTAAACGCAACAGTCCATGGTTTTATTGCTGATATTTACATTGTATTCTCAATGTGTATGATCACGTGGTACTAACAACAACAACAAGTACTGAAACTTCCAGAATCCATCCGATTCAAAGTACGTATTATTTTATATTGTCCTTATTACGTAACGGATTCTGATGATATATGACGCATCAAACGCGTCTTGTTGAGATGCATTTGGTGTTCTCGGTACTTTGGCCCAAACTTCTGTCGTTTTTGCGAAGAGTCGATTCCGAAATCGATTCTTCGCAAAAACGACATAAGTCTGTGCCGAACTCCATGGACGACCAAATGCAGCTCATGAAGACGCGTTTGCTGCGCCATATTTCATCAAAATCCGTTTCATATTCACTTTGGAGTGGGCACTATTTCAATACTTTCAGTCACTGTTGTTGTTAATATAACCACGTGATCATGCACCTTGATTCTGATAGTTTAAAAAATGTAAACCAAACATAGGGACATTTTCAAACTTTCATGTAGATCTATAAGTACATTCTTACTATGCTGAATTACATTTTCTGTATGCTGTTTGTTTGTCTATACACGTTAGGTTGTGCTTCCAAAACATATTACATTAAGAAGGAAAACAAAATACAGTGAAACCCTCTAAGCCGGACACTCGGGAAAATTATTTATACGTAGTTGCCATTAGTTCGATTCATGTGCACGCAGCCATGCGTGTGCTCCGTATTGAAGTATCAGTAGCCTATTTCACCAACATTGCAAAGTATACTTTTCTAGCAAAGTATACTTTGAGGGAGAAATTTTAAATTTTAGGATAAAAATTTATTAATTTTTATTATACTGAATGTATTACATTATCACAGCCAATTTGACTGTGCTAATGTAATAAATTCAGTATAATAATTCTGCATACTTTTAATCATCAAATATATGCAGTTATTAGTTCTGTATGAAATAATGCATTTTGGGGAAAATAAATGATTACTCCCTCAAAGTATACTTTGCTAGAAAAGTATACTTTGCAATGTTGATGAAATCGGCTACTGTTCAAAATCAGCACCAAAGAATACGACAACGGAACAACCGGACAACAAAAGCATGCACATGTATCATGATAACCGGTCCGTGTTTTCCGAAATCCACCTGCCGAAGGACAACAACAACAACACGCCAAGGCCGATAACCGACGACTCCCTAAAACGGGTTTTGAAGAATGCACGTGACATCAGACGGGCATCAGTTACGTCAATTACGCCCAAGGTAAGTTTGTTTATTTTGAACATGTGGTTGGTTGGGAGCATGCGATGGGTAATTTAACGATCGGGATTCATCCTCAACGGAATTCCGACTGGATACATGGTTTGGCCATCAGGGGCTCGTTTCACTAAACTTCTTACGACTAAAATGTTCGTAAGTGCAAACTTATGATAGTCTGTAAATTTCACATTAACATTGTTTTCTTGTAAATAATTATTGAATTTACATTTATTGAGCATAGGCTGCATATGCAGCCTATGCTCAATAAATGTAAATCCATAAATTGAAATTTATAGACGATCTTAAATTTGCACTTACGAACATTTTAGTCGTAAGAAGTTTAGTGAAACGGGCCCCAGGTACGTCTATGGCTTTCTTCTATGGGAGAGTTGAATCTGGTTATACCCCTTATACGAGTAATACGATTATTTCTAGCCTTATTACTTTTAGGGGAAGGGACCAAGTGACTTACGTCGTATGGACCTTACATCATGTCGGGTTATTCGAATTTCAAGGCTGAATATTTTTGTTTTCGTTGTAAATATTCCGTTCTGATTTTGGGATTTGTCCCCAATGCCGTAGGTTAAATACGGGGTCGAACCCGTTGGCCCGGCCTTAAATAACCTTAGCTGTTGATAGGCCGTTACACACCAATAAATCAATAAACTCGTTTAATAAATAGCACATTAAATCATCACGTATGCAAGATGCTGTATGTGTTTTAAGGATGAAAAGATTCTATCCCTGATGGTGAGGCGGGGCGAGGGGGATAGGACCAATAAGGACCGGCGATTCCGGAAGACGCTGCAATGGGACCGCGATATGGCCCGGTTGAACGAACGGACCCTCCGAGCCAACCAGCTACACCACGAACAAATGTCGCTGAAACGGGAGGAGGAGAGACAGGAAGTATACATGAATAAGGTACGTTAGTACACCACCTGCGACAATCTGGCCAATAGTTGTCATTTGTTTTCTTTCAAAATACTATAATATTGCGCTTGAAATCAAACAGCTTGATTGGCTGAGTGTGAGCTGTGCTACAGCTCAGGCTCAGACAATCAAACTGTTTGATGAGTTTACCATTTGCAGTTGAAACAGCAAAAGCGGAGACTGAAAACCAGAGCGGCGCTCGTTGAAGAATTGAACAGGACAGAATACGAGGAGGAAAACAATTTAACTGACCGACATAAACGGAAGGTAACTGATGTTCCTTATAATGTACAGCAAATATGCGTTGAAGGTTTCCAAACGAAACGAACGAAAACGAAGTGAAAACGCTCGTTTTGTACAACGATACGCATTGAAACGAATGTCGTTTTGTTTTGGGCGCGAAAACGATATTTCCGTCTAACTACCTGGTTTACAATTATTTAAACGCCTGTCGATTGTTTCAACGCATCGCGTTGACATCGTTTCCGTTGCTTTTAATTAACAAATTATGTTTTCGTTGGTATCAACGTGACACGTTCAAACCAACGAAAGCATCGTTTTCTAATCATGAAATCGAAAACGGTGTCAACACGATGCTTTGAAAGAATCGACAGGCGTTTAAATAGTTGAAAACCAGGTATTTAGACGAAAATATCAGGAACTAATATGTGTTGTATGACACAATTCTAAATAAAAATATTCATAAGAATTGCATTTGCTGCACATCGACGTAATATGAATCGCAGTACCACCAATTTCCGCAATTGACGACATACATAGTACGGACAGACAGACGGACGGACGGATCTATGCCACGCTGCAGGCTGACGGAAATTCATCATTATGTTAGTTTTATGATAACGTTTTCAAGGTGTATGTTCACGTGGTACTAACAACAAAAACCAGACAGCCGAACTCACTGGATCACCAAATGCATCTCATGAAGACGCGTTTGCTGCGCCATATTTCATCAAAATCCTACGTAATAAGGACACTATAAAAGGATACGTACTTTGAATCGGTACTGGTTGTTGTTGTTAGTACCACGTGATCATACACCTTGAAAACGTTATCATAAACGTTGCATATTAATGAAAATATCAAATAATACTTACTTTGGAGTGGGCGACGTTGTTGTTGTTGTAACCACGTGATCATGCACCTTGGTTTTGTCGTCCATTATATTCGAAGTTAGCAAAGGTTTCCAAAGAGAAAGCAACCATAAACGTGATTAAACACAGATAAAGAAATCATATACTACTATTATAGGTATTGTATATACGAACGAGTAATACTATGCGTTAACGATGTCTGGAAAACATTTTCAGGCAGAGGAATTGGCGAAATTAATCAAAACGAACCAACGAGCCAAGCAACACCAGGTAATTTGCCATTTCATTAAAAACATTCAGTCATTAGAATTTAACAAAATAATTTTCGCGAATAAAGTTTCTGTAATATGCAGTTCGGTGTGTTGACACCAACTACGTCGTGCATTTAGATATAATAACCAGTTTACATATTTCAACAGCGAGTTAAGTAGTAGTATATGGGTCTGTTTAATTCTAAACAAACGGGCGCCATCATGGATTACGTAGTTTCTATGTTTAGTAACGGTTGGTCATATGTGTTGCCATAAATAGTAACACATCTGATTATAAGGATTGGTGACCATCGTGAAGTTGACTTGACATCATATGTCTACATTTAAAAATGATCTCGCGATGTTATCATCCCGGATCAACGAATTTCATAAATATAATATCAAATCAACACAAATAACATATTTGGTTTATTGCATACGCATACCAGCATACATTGCAGCAGTGTTGATCACATAATACGTCTCCTGTAGCACCAACCTGCGTAATTTCATAAAATAAGTTTACACAATTTACATTATTCTTTTTATAAATTAAGTCAAACGTTGAAAACAAAATTCAGAGTAGTACTCTGAAAGTTTTGTCAGCGTTTGACGCCATTTAAGAAAATATTGTAAATTTTAGAAACGTATTTCATGCAATTACGCAGATGTTCGAAGGTGCAAAATCCCATGACGTGTGTCAATAATGTACTCGTGTATTGTGTTTACGTTCAATAGGAACAGAACTGGTGGAAAGTAAACTCCGATGAATTTAAAAAGAAGATGGAGGAGGTCCGTCAACACGAACTAAACAGAAAACGAGTCGATAAAAGACGAGATAAGTTGCAAGAAAATGAAATTACGGTATGTGGCTATAATTCCAGCACAACAATATTTACACAATTCCCTAACATTTGATTGGCCCGTAGCAAGTCTCTGTCCAAAATTTATATCCCAGTAAACTCACATGCCGAACTACTTTCCGTAACCGTGAGGCGCAGTTAAAATAATTCTTAAGAAAACGGAAAATAAACACCTTTTCTTGATGAATTTATTTCAAATGCTGGAATTATAAGGAATGAATGGCCTTTTTGTTGAATTTATCGGGGATATAAAATTGGAAAAGTCGCGGGAATACTGGACGAGGCCTTCCGGCCTTCGTCCAGTATTCCCGCAACTTTTCCAAGTTTATACCCCGTTAAATTCCACAAAAAGGCCATTCATTCCTATAGTAACTGTAACATGGCGATTATGGCCTTTGCGACCAGTGTTGCTGCAGACCAGCATGTGCATCCGCAGAGTCTGATCAGGATCTGCATTATTTGACATTCCGTCAATGGAACACTCGACATGCTTGTGACAAGGAATCAAGATTGGTATTGGGAAAAATGTATTTCTTCATCTGATCTTATCTGATCATCAGCTTTGAACACTATCTGCGAAACCATGGGTATTATTTAATACATATCTAGATTATACCATTCACAATATAAATGCATCTACTGGTATACCTGTATATATACATGACTAAACTAATTTTGTATTACATTATTTTTATTATTTACATACACAAATGTATAAGTTTAAACTGTATTCACATTAGAACGGTTACAAACAAGCCATATAATTTATACAAGACATGTATACAAATGCTTTCGTCGGCACGGACTGAGCTGTAAGTGACAATCAGTAGCCTATTTCACAAAAATTGCAAAGTATACTTATCTAGCAAAGTATACGTTGAGGGAGAAATTTTCAATTTAAGGATACATTTATTAATTTTTATTATACTGAATCATCACAGCCATTTTGGCTGTGTAATACATTCAGTATAATAATTCTGCATACTTTTAATCATCAAATATATGCAGTCGTTAGTATTTTATGAACTAATTCATTTCGGTATGATTACTCCCTCACAGTATACTTTGCTAGATAAATATACTTTGCAATGTCGGTGAAATAGGCTACAGAACATGTACATGCATTACATGTATTGCTTCACTGTTCATTGTGAAATGTGATACATGGTAAATCCTGTATGTTCCTTACAGAGAATAGCGACATGTGACACATGGTAAATACTTTATCTTCCTTACAGAGACTCGTAAAAGGCGACTAAACTGGCTTAACGATTGGGTTCATACTTTCCGGAACCCACTATACCGGATTTGGCCCTCATGTACATTTTTGGCTTTCTTGTATGTGAGAGTTGAGTCAGGCTATGCCCCATATATAAAAGTAAGATTAGCGCTAATCCTATTACTTTTAGGGGATGGGATAAATGATGCTGGTGTGGCGAGGGCCTGGCACCAGATCAGGTTGTTCTAATTTCAGGACTGAATATATATTTTGATTGTAAATATTGAGTTCTGAAGTTGGGATTTACCCCCCTCGGACAGGTGGATACGGGACACGACCCCGTTGGCCCGTCTGCGTGTAGACTCCCTGAGGCTTGTACCTCTATGTCAGAAAAGCGGACGTTAAACCCTATTCACTCACTCACTCACTCCTTACAGAGACTAGCGACCAGGAATAAAGACGAGCGGATGTATTTCACAGATAGGTTCATACACTATGAACGAAAAGCTACGTACGTATATGTACATATTAGTGGGCTTGTATACACGTACAACCACAGTGAAACCTCTCTAAACCGGACACCAATAATACACCTGTGATCTTATTTATGATGAGTTTCTTGGTCATTTATCTCAGGTGATAATGTCTGTTCGTGATCGCATAGCACTTAACTATCGCTCAAAATGATCAAATGCCTAATTTACAGTGAAACCTCTAAAAGCCGGTCACCCTGGTGACCTCCCAGGGTGTCCGGTTTAGATATATTTCACTGTACATTTATAGTAATTTATCAGGTAACCTGCCCTGTATTGACCGAATACGTACTGACTGATAACATATTGTTGTATCAGGCATTGACCTGATATCAACATCCGGGTTACAACAAAGTGAAAACTGACGTTCCATTGGTCGGATGACGTCACGTGACGTTACCGACTGGCATCAGTGTAATGACGCAACGTAAACAAGTCCTCGTTCTGTCCATAGATAACGACGTCATCTGTGGTCATTTTCGAGCATAAAACGTTACCTGATAAATATAATACCAGACTAGTGTATTTTGATATCAAGTTTATCAGGCTCGGCTCGGAAACGGTAGGAATTCCTCCGCAAGCCTCGGAATTCCTACGCGTTTCCTAGCCTTGCCTGATAAACTTGATATCAAAAGACATCTAGCCTGGTATTCTCTATGCAATGCTGTTTGTAACGCGTTACATACATTTATGATCATGTGTTTACTATGCACATTTTACTTTGTGCCCCGTATTATACAATTTACATGTACATGTATGTTATCTTAAAGTTATTGTATCAAATAAAGGTATGCGAATAAAGAAGCAGAAATCTTACTAGGCATTTAAATGCATACACACATGAACACAATGCAGGTCATACATGACGTCATATGTTCAAATATTTAAGTCATTACATTTAAATATATGTGCTCTGTGACGTCGATTTTAAACATAACTTATGTCTGATTAAATGATGTGATATTAAAGTGACGAAATTAACAATGCAAGAACTGAATGTAATCGCTGAAGTAGTCGATGATTTCCCATTTATCCCGTCAACACAGCGAGTATGTGCCGTGAAACACGGTGCCGTGAAACATTTTTGATATCCAGTCAATACAATTTTTGCATTTTACAGTCGTTTGTAGGTGTTGACGGGATAAATAGAATAGTAGGTTAGTGCCGTGAATGGGAAAAAATATCTGGCAAGGCTCAGGAAACGGGATGGGCTAGGCTCTGCCGTGCACATCCCGTTTCCGTGCCGCGCCAGATATGTTTTCCCATTCACGGCACTAACCTACTATTCTCTATCTATTTTCTTTATTTCTGAACCAAAGTATATGTTGTGACGACTCATTTGAACCGTCTCGGCGAGACGGTTCAAATGAGTCGTCTCGGCGAGACGGTTCAAATGAGTGGTGACAACATATACTTCTGATGAGAAATAAAGAAATTCTTGAGCCTTGCCGGATATTTTTTCTCATTCACGGCACTAACCTACTATTCTCTATCTATGTTCTCAACACTGATACATATAGTACAAATCCACTATTAAATGCTCTTTTACCAACTATTTTTCTCACATTCCAGTCTCATCTAAGACCCAGTGCGTTTAACCCTAAGTAACTGGAATGGACTGTGATGTGCTAATTTTCCAACCAATCCAATCGTCACAAAATGATTTTCAGATTAGTCCATTTATGAAAAGACTGTGTGTTCCAGGAAGAACCGTGCTGCGCTAAACGTAACCTTGGAGAGAAAACACCACCATGCCCTGAGTAACTTTGCCAACGAGACGAGACGGAAAGAGAAAGCTATACAGAGAGACATGTACACTATTTTAATAATACAATTAATATTAGTAATAATTAATAAAAATAATAATAAATATATTTTGTTTCCCCAGATCAATAATAATAATTATTAATAATAATAGCAATAATAATAGTAATCCTTTATTTCACTAAAGGTCATAACATTATGACATGAAGTGAAAATGCATGATGTATAGCACGAGTATGACAGAATGGGTTTAGTTAGTGCTCAATGAAACACGATTTTATTTATGTTTCATAATAAGTCCACACTGCAGCGGAAAATATTGGTGCGAAAATTTCATGAAATATTTGCACGATTCAGAGCCACGTGATTGTGTACCTACATGCACGACGATGTGCGTCTTTTCATGAAAACTATTATATGTACTGTGTTATGTTTTGTAAATTGTGTCGAAAGTTTGACGTAATTTTCACAAAAAAATCACATACCATTGCATTTTGCTCTGAACAATCCATCAACTGTTTGTGTAATTTACGGAAAATATCATAAATTCTGGGAATAGTTTTCGTGATATACATCGCAAGTCCTCATCGGTGCAAAAGCAGAATACTTCTCTAATATTATATTCAAGTATGTGTGTGTGTGTCGGTTTTGTTAGAGTTATATAAGTACCTGTATACACGTACACGTACATACTGTTATACTATGAGGATGTTACCATGCACTGGAAGGTCAGTGGTTCAAAATGTACATAGTTATTGTGCAAATAGTTTGCCTACTTTAAAGTGGAACTTCTTTTTTCGCTGCCAGCAAAACGGAGGAAGAGAAGCGAGGACATGTTGAGGACACACACGACAAACTGCTAAACGAACGGTTGGATAAAGCGCTACAGGACCTGAACAAAACAGCCCAGGTTAGTAAATGGTGACACATGTAGTTCTATTATTCATTGTTCAAGTTAGTGACTGTTGCTTACATTGTATCAATTGTGCGATAGTTCTGTAAAGTATTTCTTTATAATTGTACACCGGTCTGTCACGTGTCTAGTGTTTCATTTAATGTGACTTGTTTGTGGCGATCGTTATTGTCGTGTGTGGTGTATTCATGACGCGTATTAACAAATGCTATGCTTATGCTACGGACAGACGGACTATATTCATGTTCTATCCTTATTTCATTGGGGGGGGGGGGGACCGTGCACAGCTAGTCATATATTATTGTAGATGAGTGCCTGTTGAATACTAGTACCGTGATTACTGCTATTACATGTAGGCTACATCCATGATAATGTAGAAAACCTAAGAACACTAGTTCATTGCGGGCACAGGTTGAAGTAACGGACCAAGGTATATACATACATTAAATATACCTAAAAGTATCAATAAGTGAACAAAAAATAAGTAAACATATTGCTTTCCCACTAATTGATACTTAATGTATTTATAGACCTTGGTCCGTTACTTCAACCTGTGGGCACAGGTGCACAAAACCTTTTCTCAGGGTATCCGTATTCCGTACATAACACTACCGCCTGCGCTAATCTTGACAATCGTATTGAATTTATTTTATTTAAAATTACTTTACTATTGTAATAAACCAAGCAGTTTTATTAACTGAGCCTGAGCTGTGCTACATTTCAGGCTCAGTCAATCAAACTGCTTGATTGCGAGTTGATATTGCCAATAGATGTTCAGAAACTGTGACATCTTGACAAGATTAACACAGGCTGTTGTGTACTAATCCAGGGCACAAAGAGAGCACAGAAATATACGTCGAAATCCAACAGAGAGACAGTAAAGAGAGTGCAGTCGGACAGGTCAGCGTGGGGAGACAAACAACAGCATAATTCAGAAAAGTAAGTGCCAAACTGTGTTACTGGATTTTACAGTCGAATGGCTTTAGAAATGACACCATGAACAGATGGCATATGATACTTTGGGTATGACTCATTATAATTAATATCTACATGTGATAATACTGTCTGCATATGATTTCAAAGCATAAACGTTTGTCATAACGTGGTCATATACATGATTGGCGGTGGAGCGTCTCCAGCTGCATGGGAACTTAATATTTGGATCTTAGTGAACATGTGTTGAACACAGACCGAAAATGTATGTAGGTGTTGAAGAAACCATACTATGTAGTATCGATGTGCTATTGTTTGTATCTATTTTTGACACAGGTTTACTAAGGCGATCATGGTGTATGGTTTTAGGTTAAACAAGGAAACGAAGAAATGGAGAAAAAAACTTAAAAAAGAGATCAAAGATAGAGAGAAGAGAATGGAAGAGAAACAGCAAGAAAGACAACAGATTGTGGAAAAGGTATATTAAATTTTACAAAATTCAGATACGAGTTATTACTATGTATATACACCACCTGTAGCCGATTTCATCAACATTGCAAAGTATACTTATCTAGCAAAGTATACTTTGAGGGAGAAATTTTCAATTTTATGATAAATTTATTAATTTTTATTATACTGAATTTATTACATTATCACAGCCAATTTGGCTGTGATAATGTAATACATTCAGTATAATAATTCTGCATACTTTTAATCATGAACTATATGCATTTGTTAGTTCTATATGAAATAATGCATTTCAGGAAAAATAAATGATTACTCCCTCAAAGTATACTTTGCTAGTAAAGTATACTTTGCACTGTTGATGAAATCGGCTACAGGTGTCTATCAAAATGATATTTTCTTAGACTAATACTCAAACATTATTGGCAACTACATATACAAATCGCTGTTCTCACGATCAATGTAGTTAAAGATCAATGTACATAATAGTGTTAACTGTATTGTAATATAGGGTTAACTATATAGGGTTAACTGTATTGTAATATAGGGTTAACTGTATTGTAATTTTCAAATTTGCGGCTTATATCAGAAAATGATAGGTCGGAAAATATGTTTAATGGCGACGCGCTAGCGGAGCCATTAAACATTTTTTCCTACCTATAATTTTCTGATACGCCGCAAATTTGAAAATTACAATGAGGTTAACATATTTCTAATGCACTCCTCTACTACTGGCGTAGGAATACATATTGAAATAATTTGCGACCGTTCATCAACAATGATATACCTGTAATGTATGACCATCACAGCCAATCAGATTGCGTGATATTTATAGAGTGCATTAGAAATAAAGATAAAGATGCCCATTTACAATATGGTGTGATATTGTTGTTCGTCATTTTAATCTGGGAAAATGTATTAAAACACATCGATGAGCATTTCAATTGAATGAAATCAATATAAATCAAACTATTCGAATAAATCCAATCGGATCTTTTTAGCAAGCTTCATCAGAATCTTCCTCACATTGGTGCTAACCACTCTGTGTCATTCGGGTGGCCTTGGTCTTTGTAGGAGAATCACTCACCGACGATCGCCTTGTTATAGGTTATGTTTATGTCACATTCGGGACATGGCAACATCTTGATTTTGAGTGGGAAATAAGTAATACATAAATGTTATATACTTTTATTTCAGGCGAGAAAAAGTGCTAATAGTGCTCGAACGATTCGGAGCCATCTTCAGTATTGCTACGGTTGGGAGGACTTCGACAGAAAAGCACTGCACGTGAAAAGTTTTCATAGCATTGGCCAACATAGGCCGCCAACACAACAATGGAATGATTCGTCAAATATAAGCTTACTGTAACACGTAGATTCGTGTACACTTCATTGAAGTGTCACATCCACCTGCAGTTGCGCGTTCTGCGTTGGATGGGGCTTGACGTCAGTCGAGCAACGCTGTCAACTACAGATACATGTATACGTATACATGTGCATGTGCTCACGAAACTAATTAATGGTCATTTAAAGACAGTATGTCTCACCAATTCCTAGAAAGCGATGAAATAAAAGAGGAAAACTAGTGTAATTGTAAGAGTGTTATCGTAATTCTGAACCCATGTATACATGCACATGTACATATATTTATCACAGTGCGTATGTGCCGTGAAACACGGTGCTGTGAAACATTTTTGATATCCAGTCAATACGACCTAATCACTGCGTATGAATATGTGCGGTGGCTGGGGTTATATTTTTTGGCATTTTGCAGCCATTTGTAGGTGTTGACGGGATAAATAGAATAGTAGGTCAGTGCCGTAAATGGAAACAAATATCTGGCGCGGCACGGAAACGGGATGTGCTCGGCAAAGCCTCGCCCATCCCGTTTCCTGAGCCTTGTCAGATATTTTTCCCATTCACGGCACTAACGTACTATTCTCTATGTCGCTTGTAGGACATTGAGGATTGTTAAAACATATGTTTATACATACTGAACAATAGCGTTTGCATCTCAGACGACTATAAGTATGTTTTTCAAACGATAGTTGCTAACTTGTGGTCTTTAAATGAATGACACTAGCATCTATAATGTGGACGTAATTTTTAGCTCTTCGTGCAGAAGGGCTTATGGCATACCCCCGGCGTCGGCGTCCACAAACTTAACGTTGCTGTAGCAAATCCATGACTCACCACCCAACCCATACCCCAAGGTCAAGGTCACAAACTTAGCACATTCATAAACTTAACGTTGGGGTAAATGTCTGATAACATCTGTTTCATTTCATGGAATGCCTTGATATTTCATACATGCATTCATCAGATGACCGTCTATCATGCTGTAGCAAATCCACGACCCAGTACTCAACCCTTATCCCAAGGTCAAGGTCACAAACCTAGCATGTTCATAAACTTAACGTTGGGGTAAATGTTGTGTAACTTCTGTTTATGTACAGGGAATGCCTTCATATGTCATACATGCATTCATCTGATGACCCTCTATCATGCTGTAGCAAATCCACGACCCACCACCCAGCCCTTACCCCAAGGTCAAGGTCACAAACTTAGCATGTTCATAAACTTAACGTTGGGGTAAATGTTGTGTGACTTCTGTTTATTTACAGGGAACGCCTTCATATTTCATACATGCATTCATCTGACGATCCTCTATTGGGCTACAGCAAATCCATGACCCACCCCTTTCCCCAAGATCAACATCACAAACTTAACGCTGGAGTAAATGTCTTTTTATAACTTCTGTTTCTTTACAGGGAACGCCTTGGTATTTCATACATGCATTCATCTGATGATCCTCTAGTGTGCTACAGCAAATCCATGACCCCCACCCCTTTCCCCAAGGTCAAGGTCACAAACTTAGCACATTCATACATGCATTCCTCATGTGAATAGCTATCATGCTGTAAAAATCACCAACTTAGTGCATTCATAAACTTAACGTTGGGTTAAATTTTGTTTCACTTCTTGTTTTCAGGGAGCGCATTGATATTTCATACATGCATTAATCTTAATATGCTATATCATGCTATAGCAAATCCACGACCCACCTACTACCATTGACCCCAATGTCAAACTCCACCGCACACCCCTTAACCCAAGGTCAAGTTATATAATATTCATGTTTTTTTATACAACTGTGCCAAGTTTGAGTGAAGGCTGCCAACAGGCGAGCTTCGTTGTCTTCTGACAACTGTTATCTTATTGGTATATGTTTAGCGAAATTGCCAAATTAGGCCAAGCGAAATTGTCACTCTTGTTGATCACCGTTTCTGATAGCATATGCTTGAATATAACGCATGTTTTTGAGAATATGATCAAATAAAATTGTGCGATTGATTTATGTATTCCATTTACTCCGCATGAAGTGAAACGCCACATAGTTGATATATATTACATCATCTGAGGCACATTCATTTTAAGGCTGATGTGAAACCTCTCTAATCCGGACACCCTGGTCCCCAGGGTGTCCGGCTTAGAGAGGTTTCATTGTAAATGAGGCATTTGATCATTCTGAGCCATATGTGATATGCGCACACGAACATACTTTATCACCAGTGGGTGGCAGGTGGGAGTACGCGATGGGTCATTTAACGATCGGGGTTCATCCTTACCGGAATCCCGACTGGAGTCCTGGTTTGGCCCTCACATACGTCTTTGGCATTTTGTATGTGAAAGTTGAATCTGGTTATACCCCTTATGTGAGTATTACGATATTCGTAATCCTATTTTAGGAGAAGGGGCCAAGTGACTTTGGTGTGGTATGGACCTGGCACCAAGTCAGGTTATTCTAATTTCAGGGCTGAATATATTTGTTCTCGATGTAAATATTCCGTTCTGATTTTGGGACTTTCCCCCCAATGCAGCAGGTTAATATGGGATCGGACCCGTTTGCCCGGCCTTACATGACCTTAGCTGTTGATAGGCCGTTAAACACTAATAAACAAACAAAGAAACAAACAAACAAGAAACTCATCAAAAATAAGATCACAGGTGTTTTCTTGGTGTCCGGTTTAGAGAGGTTCCATTGTATAAATATACTGGATTGACACATTTAAAACAAATGTCAGAAATGACAGTTAACGACCGCCTAGAAGTGAAACCTTGCTAAATCGGACACCCTGTGTGGTCCCCAGGGTGTCCGGTTTAGCGAGGTTTCACTGTAAATCAAGCAGTTGATTATTCCGAACCATAGTTGTGTGCTATGCGATCACGAACAGGCAGTGTCACCTGAGATAAATAACCAAGAAACTCATCAAAATTATGATCACATGTTTCATGTTGTCCGGTTTAGAGAGGTTCCACTGTATTACAGTGGGGTCAGCGTGTAAGTGCACACACGAACGAACACGACAGGCATGTCGTGTTCGTTCGTGTGTGCACTTACACGCTGACCCCACTGTACAACATCGATGGAATGGGTGGTGGTCGGGCGAATTAGACGGCGTAAATTAACGGTATGGGTTCCTCCTGGTTTGGCCCTCAGGTACGTTTTTATCTTTGGCTCTTTAGTTACCTGGGAGTTGAATTGGGTTATTGCCCATTATCAAAGTCGTAAGATTATTACTGATCCTACTTCTTTTCGGAGGGGCCAAGTGATTCTGGAGTGGCGAGGACCTGGCATCAGATCAGGATTATTCTGATTTCAAAGCTGAATATATAGTTTTGTTATTGTAAATATTCAGTTCTGATTTTGGGATTTTCCCCCCATTTGTACATGTACTTGAACATGTACATGTACTTGTACAGGTAATATATGGGATTTAGTACTAAACCCATTGACCCGGCCTTGAATGACCTTAGCTTTTGATAGGCCGTCAAACCCCAACAAACAAACAAACAAACAACATCGATGTAAGTAAGAAGAATGTATGAGGGGACTTTCTACAGACGGCAAATATCACTGAACCTTGACCTTGAACGAACAGAATTGAATAGCAATGTTCTTGTGTGAAGGTTTCCAATGTACAATGGAACCTCTGTAATCCGGCCACCTTTGTGGGTAATTCTGATGTATTTCATTGTCATTTATTCTCCGATGTTACGGTCTGTTCGTGAAAACATGTATTGGAGTGGTAATATGACTGATTTACAGTGGAACATCTCTGTATCGGACACAAGGGTGTCCGGTTTGGAAGAGTTCCACTGTATTTGCTGTCTACGAAATGAGTGTCTCTTTTCGTCGCACATGTTGGGTGGGACCCGCTATTGTAGATTTATTTTAAGAAAGCGGTCAATGTTTTATTGTTTTCTGACGTGCTAGTTAAAGGCCACTTGAATGCAAAGGTTCACTTGTTGACATTCTACATAGTTGTGTCTGTGACCGGAAGAATGTGGCTTATGGGATCCGTGACCTGTGTATTTGCTGATCAAAGAACACATTCATGTAGCCTGATAACGATCTATATTCCTTGTTAAAAGCATGACGCGAGTTTCATTGACGGCATAGCGAACAGTGCAGATCCTGATCAGAGTCTGATCTGGATCTACACTGATCGCAAACCCATAAGCCCCATTTCTCCAGTCACAGACACAATTATAAAAGCGAGAAGAAACATGATATTGTTTAAAGGAGATCACGAAAACAGATAATAGCTCTGTCAGACCAGAAATACGTCATTGGAACGTTTCTGGTTAATAATAAATAAATTAATATGTGCGTGCGTCTTAAATAGTAGTGTGATTGAATAAGATGTAAGAAAGTGTGCTTAAATGGAATGAACAGCTGTTGTTTTCGCATATTGTTTTACGGACGTATGTTTTGTGTTTCGTTTTAAACGGTTAAATCATTATATTTATTATATAATACTACATATTATGCAAAGTCTTAGTATGGAGTATTAGACTATACAATGGAGCTGACAGTTTCATTATGACTTGGTGATACTGTAACAGGTATGCAGATTTACATTCCCTGCACGTTGTGGGTAGAATTGTATATTTAGGACAGTGCACCCATTTGCAATAAGTGATTTCACGTACAAAAAAAAGGATTTAATTTCTATGCATATATTTGTAGAAACGATCGTTTTCACTTGGTTTTTGATTCGTTCCATTCGTTCCATTCGTTTTTCGTTTGTTTCATTGGGATTTTGGTTGAACCTTCAACAAATCTTCGCTATGCACGTTAGATATATTTACACATGTACGAGCGAACAATCCGATTTTCTGATTTACATAGTGTGCATGTAAAGCATTACTCCAACTGCGATCAAGTAGACAACCGAACAATGTACCACGAAAATCGATCCGTGTTTTCCGAGATTCATCTGCCTATGTACTATAGCAACAGCAACACTCCACGACCGATAACTAACGCTTCATTGAGACGGACGTTGGAAAATAACTTCGATCTGAAATTGCCACCAATTGTGCCCAAAGTAAGTATGAATGTTTCAGTAAAACACACATACAGCCATTATGCGATTACCATGCGTCTTTAGACTCTTAGAGTGCACCTCGGTGCCTGTTGAAGACTATATACTTGCCTGTTTTATATCGTTTTAAAGGTTGCATTTTGGTTTATCGGTGTTCTTCACAAGTTTTGCTACACTCGCTGGTTGCGAATGTATGTTTTGTTTTACTAAAACTAGTGACTCTATAGAGAATAGTAGGTTAGTGCCGTGAAGGGGAAAAATATCCGGCAAGGCTCAAGAATTTCTTTATTTCTCATCAATAAGGAAAATAGATAGAGAATAGTAGGTTAGTGCCGTGAATGGGAAAAAATATCTGGCAAGGCTCAGGAAACGGGATGGGCGAGGCTCTGCCGAGCACATCCCGTTTCCGTGCCGCGCCAGATATTTTTTCCCATTCACGGCACTAACCTTCTATTCTATTTATCCCGTCAACACCTACAAATGGCTGTAAAATGCAAAAATTGTATTGACTGGATATCAAAAATTTTCACGGCACCGTGTTTCACGGCACATACGCACTGTGTTGACGGGATAAAATGAAAACCTCTTTCTAACTGTAGTATTTTATGATACCTTCGCAAAAAGAAAGCTTTACTTAATAATGTTTCCTTTCTGGTAAGTCTATAATAATAGCGAAAATGCATAACCAAAATCTTCCGTTTATCACATTTTCTGACAGTATACACTTGAAAATAGTACTTGCCAAACCGGTTGGAATTCGATCAAATGAAGTGGTGATAGTTGTTGACATAAATCATCTGCAGTGCATGACGTGAAATTCATCTGAGGCAGAGTGCCTTTAAACAGCTATTTCAAGATTTCTTTCACTGTTCACTGATATATTGTCAACTACACGTGCATGACTGCAAAAGCATCAGCCATACTACCTCATAAACACATTCCTATTTGTGGCTGTGACTGGAGAAATGGGGTTTATAGGTTTTACAACCAGTGTAGATCATTCCGCACAGTCTGATCAGGATCTGCACCGTTCGCAATTCCATCAATGAAATACCTGTTATGCTCCTAACAAGCAATATATATCGTTATCAGGAGCTACACTGGTAATAAATCCCATAAACCACATTTCTCCAGTCACACCCACATTTCAGGATGAAAAGATTCTGTCACTCATGGTTGACCGTGGCGAGGCTGAACAGACATACTGGGAAAACATGCACAGGAATTCCGTGCAGTGGGACCGAGCCAGTTCCGACCGAAGCGAACGGCTAACATCGAGGAATAAGCTACACCGCGAACAGATAGCCATTAGAAGAGAGGCTGATCGTCAACACGCATATATGCGCAAGGTAAGGACACGTTTAGTGGCGTATTATACACAAACAAATACAATAGTTCCGTATCATTAACCCTTTCAACACCACATACCTATATGAGACAATGTTTGCAAACAGTGCAGATCCAGATGAGCCGGCTCGTAACGAGCCGTCTCATCAGGATCTCCACTGTTTGTTAATAATTTTAAAAGTCGTACAGATTACCCTTTTAGAAGAATGGGATAATTTGAATGAAAAAAATTAATGAAATAGCGTGAAACATTGGCATGGAACATCCTATTAAGTTACTTGGTGTTGAAAGGGTTAATACTGAAGACTTCATTACAAGACACATTCAACATAAAAGTGGCTATTTCATTATAATATATGCATAGCATGTGTGTTTTCATTACTTCAGTTGGAACAGCAGACTCGACGGCTAAAGATCAGAGCTGCGATGATGAATGACATATACCAGTCAGAGGAAGATGTCGAGAACATGTTGAAGAGACAAAAGGTAACAACGGTATAATGGTAGTATATGCATCGTTGATCCAATAACTCTCATAATGGTCGTATACAATATAAGGTGAATCTCCAGAAGTATGGATGATTCACTGAAATTGATAATGAAAATGCTCAGAATGAGAAATCAGTTTGACTATTTACTTCTTAGTCTGTATCACTATTTAGGCAGATACACATATAAAGAATAGTAGGTTAGTGCCGTGAATGGAAAAACACTATCTGGCAATACTTAGGAAACGGGATGGACGAGGCTCTGCCGAGTCCATCCCGTTTCCGTGCCGCGCCAGATATCTTTTCCATTCACGAAACTAACCTACCACTTATTTATCCCGTCAACACCTACACATAGTTTTAAAATGCAAAACAAATAACCCATCCGCATCCTCAAAATCGGAGAATCGTCTAGTATGACAACCGCACATATTCAATATTTTATGTCGTATAGTGCCGTGAATGAAAAGTTATCTGGCAAGGCTCAGGAAACGGGATGGGCGAGGCTCTGCCGAGCACATCCCGTTTCGTGCCGCGCCAGATATTTTTCCCATTCACGGCACTAACCTACTATTCTATTTATCCCGTCAACATTACAAATAGCTTTAAAATGCAAAAAAATAACCTCAGCCGCATCTCCAAATTGTATTGACAGGATAACAAAAATGTTTCACGGCACATACGCACTGTGTTGACGGGAATTATTAAATACATGTACATGTATATCCAAAGAGACGAACAATTACAGAAAACAACATATGTTGTATCATTGAAAGCTATTCATATTCGGACCAGACGGCTGCGGTATTCAAAGAACGTTCAACAGCACGCACAATTCCAACGAATGCTACACGAAACATGAACTCCAACACAACGCCAATGTTCTAACTATGCTCTGATGGGGAGTTTTAACTTTAATCATTCACTCTTGGTGACAAGTTTCTGATCACGTAAGGACACATGACACCATACATGTATCATGTTATACGCCAGAACTATTTCTAGACTTCAAAGTTGTATTATGTGTTAAATGTTTATTTCCGTGGTTCTCCTTTGTGTATCTTGTCCTCGATTTTAGGCGGATGGATTGCATAAATTTATACAGAAGAACCGAAAGACCAAGAAACACCAGGTAGGTATATATTTTACGATACTATGCGATTTAACCCTTTCAACTCTAAGAAACTGGAATGGACTGTGGTATGTTAATGTTCCGACCAATTCAATGGTCACAAAATGATTTTCAGATTCGTCCATTTATGAAAAGGGGGGTGTTTTTGTTCTCAAAAATATTAAAATTACTTTCAAAAAGTGCAGATCCTGATGAGACTGCTCGTTACGAGCCGGCTCATCTGGATCTGCACTTTTTGCATAAACCGATATAGCGGGATTTCGGGTTCAAAAGGTTAATAACTATTACTGATCCGAGTTAAATATACTTCTTTTGATTATTTACAACTACTTGAAGTAGTAACATAGCGAATAACAGTTCATTCCTTTAATATGGTTCCTTATCTCCATGCATTGGAGTAATTATCCCATGTGAGTGCTAATGTAACCTGCATAATAGAGAATCAATAGCTGACGCAATTTCGTAAAGATGTTATATAATACATGTTCTTCAGAGTTTATGCTAATTTACAATAGATCGCATTTTAAGATCTGGGGGCCGTTTCACTAAGCTTCTTACGACTAAAATGTTCGTAAGTGCAAACTTATGATAGTCTGTATATTTCACATTAACAATGTTTTCTTGTAAACAAGTATTGGATTTACATTTATTGAGCAAAGGCATATGCAGCCTATGCTCAATAAATGTAAATCCAGCAATTGAAATTTTCAGATGATCCTAAATGTGCACTTACGAACATTTTAGTCGTACGAAGTTTAGTGAAACCACCTGCCCCCCTTCCACCCCACACCAATAAAATAAGGGTCCGTCCTTAGCAATAATAAATGTAATAATGTAATAAATGTAAATCCATCAATTGAAATTTCCAGACGATTGAAAATTTGCAATTACCAACATTTTAGTCGTACGAAGTTTAGTGAAACGGCTCCAGTAGCCGATTTCACCAACATTGCAAAGTATACTTTACTACTAGTAAAGTATACTTTGAGGGAGTAATCATTTATTTTTTCTGAAATGCATTATTTCATATAGAACTAACAAATGCATATATTTCATGATTAAAAGTATGCAGAATTATTATACTGAATTTATTACATTATCACAGCCAAATTGGCTGTGATAAGTAATAAATTCAGTATAATAAAAAATAATATATTTATCATAAAATTGAAAATTTCTCCCTCAAAGTATACTTTGCTACTAAAGTATACTTTGCAATGTTGATAAAATCGGCTACTGGTACGTTTACATTAATATATCCCGATTACTTCAGCATTGTCTGAATTTTCAAGGCGTGCACTCATACCTAACCACATATACAGTAAGTCGCTTTGATTACATTTCAGGAAAAGAATTGGTGGAAAGTTCACTCTGACGAATTTGAGAGGAAGACTCAAGATGTTGTACAACATGAGCAGAGCAGATCAAATGCCAGCCAGAAACGAGATTCCATGTTGGAGTCGGAAGTAGCGGTATGATACAATGTTGAGCTTGCTTTTGTAAAATCAGAGATATATGTGCATTAGTCTGTGTTGCCGATATTCGAACTTGACTTTGTCACCTCTGGTAGCGGACATCGTATCTGTCCCATTTACATCGTACATGTATAATGAACATGTAACACAATTCACTACGTACCATACCCAGCCGTTTGTTTGATGACTGCCGTTAAGTAATGACACACATGATCATGATTGCATATATTTTTCATACGCATTCTTATCTTTCCTATAATTTGAACTTTAACTTTATCCCGGTCAACGCAGTGCTTATGTGCCGTGAAACATGGTGGTGCCGTGAAACAATATAATTGATATCTGTAATACGACCTACTCACTGCGCATGAATATGTGCGATTGTCATACTAGGCGATTCTCCGATTTTGAGGATGCGGCTGGGGTTATTTTATTTGCATTTTAAAGTTATGTGTAGGTGTTGCCGGGATAAATGGAATAGTACGATAGTGCCGTGAATGGGGAAATCCTCGCCCATCCCGTTTCTTAAGCCTTGCCAGATATGTTCCCATTCACGGCACTAACCTACTGTTCTATATGCGATAGCCAGTACAATGGCAATGTCGAACTTGCACGGACATCTTGTAAGCTAGACATGAATTGCTTTCCTACTTGACATAGCCATCTCTATTTGAATAAATGATTTTTTGTTTCACTTACCACACCTATCTTATTTTATATGTTTTGCGTGCTCTTTGGTCTTAGGATGATACTATGATTTAGGTTTCGTCAATTGTGTTTCATCTGTTTATTCAAATAGAGGATCGACCAAAATTTAAGAAATGAGAACGAAGGAGACGACACTACTTTACAGATAGGTCATGAAATATGAGACCAGAGCGCTACTCGTACGTTTTGTTTGTATCAAGTATACTAGCTTGTTTTAATTGTTATTGTAGAAAACAATTCATTATGGGTTGAACGAACGAAGACAGTTCAGACGAATGAAGATAATTGATGAAACGAATACGAAATATATATTGGAGTGTATGTCATACGTTTATTTATTCTAAGCAGTGGCACACCATTATCAAAAATGAATGGTTCAAGCATACCATGACATAGCAGCCTCCTGACCTGTAGCCTATTTCACCAACATTGCAAAGTATACTTATTTATTTCAAAGTAGTTTACTTTGAGGGAGGAATAAATTTTTTTTCAATTTAAGGATAAATTTATTTATTTTTATATATGAATTTATTTTTATTATCACAGCCACTTGCATGCATACTTTTTTTAATCATCAAATATATGCAGTCGTTAGTTCTATATCACATAATGCATTTCGGGAAAAATAAATGATTACTCCCTCAAAGTATACTTTGCTAGATAAAGTATACTTTGCAATTTTGATGATAAATCGGCTACAGATTAATATAAATCACTGTACCTTAGCAAACAGAAACAGTATTTACTCATGTATGCATATTCATATAACATGCCTTATTCCCAGTTATTACCTAAAACGTTTCACGTTCCTTGTTTTTAGCGTTCTTTATTATTAGAAAACCGTATTTTAATTTGAACTTGAAATACATTGTTTGTTTTAAAGGTGTTGAACACTATAAATGCATGTCACTTTCATCTGACATATGCTATTATACTTGTCTTTTAACACTCAATCTCACGTACGTGCATATAACTAGTGATGAGCGATGACGTGAGGTACAATTGTACACCTACAATTATTATAGGTAATTGCATTGTCTTTTGATTTCATGATTGATAAAACTGTTATAGCTAACAGACTGTGGGGACCAAATTTAACTTTATTAAGTAACTAAAAACACATACAATCTACTTTCATGCATGTGTAGATTCCGGTTAATTGCTGTATGTATACTATAGGAATGAATGGCATTTTTGTGGAATTTATCGGGGTATAAACTTGGAAAAGTCGCGGGAATACTGGACGAAGGCACGGAAGGCCTCGTCCAGTATTCCCGCGACTTTTCCAAGTTTATATCCCCGATCAAATTACCACAAAAAATAAAACGACCATTCAATTCCTTCATAGAATTCTTCCAGCATATTTGAAGAAATAAATTCCATCAAGAGAAACAAATGAGTTTATCTTTTCCGTTTTCTTAATAATAATTATCTTTTAAACATGAGCCGCACTCAACTGGTTACGGAAAGTAGTATTCAGGCGTGGGAGGGATTAAAGTTTACTGGGACAAATTAAACATTTTGAACCGAGACTTGACTTACGGGCCAATCAACATAAATTATTAGGAGGGAAATTGTGGTAAATAATTTCTTTTTGTGCTGTTTATGCATTTACATTACGTCCTTAAATATTTTAGAAGAAAATCTGCGGAGGCGATAAATGCCAAAAACTTGAGAGAAAGCAGCAAGGACACGCAGGCGAACCATGAAGCAACGAGATGAAGCAGGAAAGGAAAGAAAGCATAATTACCGGCCGGGCGATGTAAGTTCATTACCAACTTGCTTCAAGGTACAAGTCCTGATAATTTGTTCCGAGGTTCCACAAAGAAAGAAAAGATTGCCTATTCGGTGACAGCATCGTTATTTATACATCGGTTCGGTTTCTTATAATTAGAAAAACGATGTTTTTCGTTGGTTTAAAAAACTGACGAAAAAAAACAAAAAAACATTTTCTAATTAAAAACAAACGAAAAACTTTTTCAGAACAAAAATTGCGTTGTAACATATAACGACAGAACTGGCGTTTTAAAAATATATTGACAAATCAGGGAATTATTTAAACGGAAGTTTTTGCACTACTTGGACAACCTAAAACAAATAATAATTTAACATGTATATGGCATAATCGTTGTATACGAAACGGTTCGTTTTCACCTACGATTTTCCGTTCCGTTTTGCATTTGTTAACGTTTGGGAATAATCAATGAAAGTCGTCGCTATAATATTGTACTAAGAACTGGTGAACTTGTCCTATTTGGCTACTAACGTGGATGTAATTAAAAATCATACCTGTACAATTAATTACCATGCTGTCGATTCACAGAAAAAAGGAGAGGAGGGAAAGACTTGATTACGATAAGGAGACTCCCATGAAGAAAAGGCCATAAATGAATCTTTAGAGAAAGCGAATGAGCAGATTTGAAACGCACTTTTCAACAACTTCGGGCACAGTCACGGTGAGTAATCTTCATGTCCATGCTAATAAATTAGTATCTATTGAGTATAAGTTACAGGACAGTTGACCAAGCGAAGTATTCAAAGTGCGAAACGAGGTACCATTCAAAAAGAACTGAATGGATTCCGACATGGAAAGGTTCGAATGGGCCAAATTATACATTGGTTGAGTTAACCATACCACTAGAAATCGTTGCCGCTTATCCGTCTGAGAAATGGTAAAGGTGATTTAATCCCGGTTAAACAACACAATGCGTGATGTGCCAGTGAAACAGCAAACCCTGTGCCGTGAAACCATATTTTGATTATCCTGTCAAATAAGGTACCTAAATCACTGAGCGTATTTGAATAATGTGCGGTGGCTGTTGTTGAGGTTTATTTTTGTATTGCATGTTAAAAGCTATCTTTGTAGGTGTTTGACGGGATAAATAGGAATAGTTTAGGTTGGGCCAGTGAACTGGAAAATTATAAAACATATGCCAGCTGCCGGCCCCCGGCCACCGGCCAACACATTATTATTTCCATTCACGGCACTATAACTTACTAGTCCACAATTACTATACTTAAACGCAACCACCTTACAAATGAGCGGTGGTTTTGTAAAGGATGCGTATCAATTATTGCATTTATTTCTTTTATTTCTTTTCATTACACCCATTTTTAGGGTTCTTTGTAAAATAATAATCGAAAAGGCAAACTTAACGAAACGAAGCATAGAGATTGTCTCCATCGGATACCACCGACCGACGGAACGGAAAAAGAAAAAGGAACAAGCAAAAAACCAACACAGAGAAGTTAGTTATGCTGCAATTAGTGTATACGTCATTCGAAAAGAAACAAAAAAAGGCAACAAACAATTAAAGTTCGCATAAACTGGCCACGTTACTATGAATATAATAAATTGGATGGTATGAAACATTAGAGATAGTTCAGCAAATGAATAATGGCTCAATCCGCTTCGAAATGATGGTGTGTTGTGCATGAAGCACTATTGAAATGACACATTATCACAAGAATCAGAAACAAGGGAAGGGGATTTACTATCCCGATATGCCGATTAGTTGACCAGGTCTGATCTGAATGACAGGTGCCTCGCCACACAAGAATCACTTGGCCACTCCCAAAAGCCTAGTAGGCATCAGTAATAATCTTACTTACTTTTATAATGGGCAATTAACCCAATTCAACTCCCAGTAGGTGCGACCGGTGGGGTAATGGCATTGTTTCGTTTAGCACCAGTTTGATACTGGCCTAATATATCTCGGAATAAATTAGAGAATAGTAGGTTAGTGCCGTCCAATGGGGAAAACTTATCTGGCGGCGGCAAGGCAGGCGGAAACGGGATGTGCTCGGCAAGAAGCTAGACCCATCTTTCTTTTTCCCATAAGCGTTTGCCAGAACTATTATTTTCCCATTCACTGGTCCACTAACCTACTATTCTATTTAATCACCATCAACAACTCCTACAAATGGCTTTAAAATGCAAAAAAAAATATAACCCCCAGCCACCGCACATATTTTCAATTACGCAGACTGACTATCTTCGTATTGACAGGAAGAATCAAAAAATGGTTTTACGGCACCAAGTGTTATTTCACGGCACATTAACGCACTGTGTTGACGGGATACAAAGTTTCGTTACATTGCCACACATGCTCCGATGATAATGTCTCACGACTAAATGACCCACATACACAAGGATCATCTAATGGCTAATTTCGAGGTTAACCTCAATAAGCAACAAATTCAGTTTGAATTTATTTACATTCAGAAAAGCCATGAACCTGTATTGTTTTCGAGATGGCCTAGTCACTCAGGATATAATTGTTTGTAAACATTGCGACACACGTCCAATGACACAACTGTCCAAAACAAACATTATCAAAGCAAAATTTTTATGAAACAACTTCGAAAATAAGAAAAGGTTAATGGAAGAATTGTTTATTTTACTACACAAGGAATGGGCGAGGCTAATAAGGGATTAAATTAAATATTTCAGAAACAAAACTATTACGATTTATAGAAACTACATCCATGCTTCTTTCAATTTTACAAAATCAAAAATTTTGATGTTGAGTAATAAACGATTACTTAAAAAACTTAAAACTTCAAACTTATTTCCGAAACATTACCTTTCCAAGACTTGGGTTCATTCCTTGGGCAAAGGTTGATTTGTTCTGGAGAACAAGAATTAAAAATGAAAGAAATAAACAAACACGATTAATTACCAAGAAAATAATATTAATAGAACAAATCTAAAAACCAAAAACCCGACCCAAATGTAACTTAAAGAAGCTATATAAAACATTTCTTTTCTTAATCAACACGAAACCGGTTGATTGGCATAAAGCCCAATGACAACAATGGGATGACGAATTTCGCGATCGAAAAATAAAAATAACAAATTGGAAGTTATGGTCCACACAAATCATTTTATTTTACAACAACACTATAAGTTTCTAAACATAGGAATTTTTTCCAGTACAAATTTTTGGATGAGAATTGTCGCTACAAACGATTATTTACTTTAAGTGTAAACATTGATCAGTTCCAATTTGCGTGTGGAGATTTTTGAGCCGCCATGCTTCCCAGAAACCAAATAAGTACCTTCCTTTTTTGGGAATGCACTATAAGCCAACATTTTTGGTTTCCACAGCTGGAATTACCTTTTTAAACAAAATAATAATAGTTGTATGTAATTTTTGGATTGGCACACTGTTTGCTTCTTCGTGGGCAACTATGCGAAGCAAGACAAGCTTGTTTTCAACTTTTCTGTATCATACTAGAGGAAAATACGTTTATATATGTTAGCATGTACATATTACGAAACAAAAACGGGAACCTACAAATTTCCAGAGTTTATGTCTTACCTAATAAAGGCAACACAAAAATATTGACAAAGAAATTGCAATGAATAGAAATAAGCTCATAAAGTTCATTGAAAACGAACAATGGAAATGTTAATCCAATTAGAACTAACACTCTCATTTAGAGATCCACGAACCTTCTGGATTATACATGACGAAATAAATTTACAGTTAAGGTATAACAGCATATACCGGTAATAGCGTATTGTAAATCGATAGTTGGTGGGTTGCTCCAATTATTATTCATCTAAACCTATTTCACATTTTCCACCTATCTCATGTTTCCAACCTGTATTCTTTTCTCAATCTAACATAACATTACCTTTACAAATAAAATTCCAACCTAACCCATGGGTATTGCGAACAATAAACCGTTATAATCTATAATTATTTACAATACAATGTACTCATAGTTGATTGTAAAACAAAGGAGTGTAACCTACAAACAAATGCAGTGTTGTTAAACTGGTTCTTTGCAACGCATTGTATTGTTTGTAATGTACTTAGTACGGAAATACAAAAAACTGAACACAAAAATGAAAAAAAAAAGAAAAAAGAAAAAGAAAATAAAAAAATGAAATCAACAACTGTCTCCATAGCACAACTTATACATTGGTTAAACAGTGAGTTGAAATGTTTTAGGCAAATCCTAATAAAATGGACACATATGCAAACCAGCTTGAGTTTATTGATGGAAAGTGTAAAAATTATCGTTCAAAAAGGCCGAGACACGAATTCGTTCTTTATCTTCCAGTACTCCACGAACAAGAAATGAAGAGATGGAGGAGGCAACTTAGAAACGAGATCAAAGATCGAGAGAAGAGGATGGAAGAGAAACAAGAACAACGACAGGAGTTAATGGACACGGTACAACCATTATAAATTACAGTAGATGTTAGCTTTATCTTAACCCATTACAGATGGGATAAAATTATAGTAGTATGAACCTTTTGAGACAAACAAATCCCTATTTTCTTTATTTCCTGTCGAAAGTATATGTTGTTACCACTCGTTTGAACCGTCTCGACGAGACGGTTCAAACGAGTGGTAACAACATATACCTGTATCCATAAATAAACAAAATAATGAGATTTGTTAAACAAATGTTATCGTACCCATAGGCTGAAAAGGATTAAACTCAAATCATGCAACAGACATTGACTACTATGCATCCAACACTAGTGTGGTGATGTGTACATGTTTTAGTAACCGCTATATAGGGTACTGTCTTCATCATCAGCCTCGGCTCTGAAACATTAAGAAGTCGGAGACGTGCTCGGAAACGGTCGGAATTCTTAGAATTTCCGAGCCGAGCTTGAATATTTGCTATCAGAAGACAAGGGCCCGGGTATGCATGCATCACTTTGTGACTTTAAACTGAGCAATCGACACGTATAACATGATTGGATACGCATATGCTAGTCGTTGCTAGGATGCAACAGGAGCCCGTTTCACTAAACTTCGTACGACTAAAATGTTCGTAAGTGCACAATTATGATAGTGTGTAAATTTCACATTAATAATGTTTTATTGTAAACAATTATTGGATTTACAGACGATCCTAAATTTGCATTTATCAACATTTTAGTCGTACGAACTTTAGTGAAACGGCCCCCTGGTTGCCATGTACAACATAGTGATCACCCAGTGCAGATATTTGTACCAAAGTTGTTAAAACATATGCACATGTTTATTTCAGGCTCGAAGTAGAGCCCATAGTTCTCGCACTCTCCGGAGTAAAGTTCAGTACCGATACGGCGCTGAGAACTTTGATAGAAAAGTCCTGCGCGTCCAGAGTTTCAACAGCCTGGGCCACCACCGTCCAGGGACGATTCACTGGAATGATTCCTCCAATATTAGCCTATTATAGCCGTACGCCGGATTGTCTTGAAACTTCATATACTTCTTTATAATCATCCATATTTTCATTCTATAGCCCACCCATGTGGCTTTCATGCCCAAGTGGTATTCGTGAACCCCTGCTCACTTGCTATACTAGTTATTTATCAGATCAACCGATAAGGATTGGCCGAATGCTCGCTGCCTGATAACAAAGTTTATCAGATATCGAGCTTTGTATTGGCGGAATACATACTGACTGATAACAAATTGCTGTATCAGGCATAGACCGGATACAAACATGAACACTGACGTTCCATTGGTCGGATAATTTCACGTGACGTTACCGAATGACTTCAGTGTAATGACGCCACGCAAACAAGTCTGCGTTCTGTCCATGTTATTTTTTTAGCATAAAACGTTACCTGGTAAATAGACTACCAGGCTACTGTCATTTGACATCAATATTATCAAGCTCGGGTCGGAAACGGTAAGAATTCCTCGGCAAGCCTCGGTATTCCTACGCGTTTCCTAACATTGCCTGATAAACTTGATAACAATCTATATCTCTATCCTGCATTGCCTAGATACTCATATCCGGGTCACGACTAATTTCACGGCATGCGTTTAAATAGTTAAACGCAGGGTATTTCAACGAAAACATCGTTTTCACATACAAGAAAAACAAACGATAATCGTTTCTATGCATACATGTATCGTTGTACAAAACAATCATTTTCACTGCGATTTGTTTCGTTTGGGAACCTTCAACAAATCTTCGCTGTAAACTCAGTGACACTCAGTTCGGTATCTTGCATATATCGGGTGTAATACATCTAGTAATTTATTAAACTTTTTAATTACTTCAAATATGATTTTACATTATATATTTCGTAAATCAGCCCATTATGTTCGTAGTATGGTCTTAACTTAAATTTCATGACTCAGTACAAATAAATAACTCTCACAATGTAGTTCCCACACTTTATTTGTTAACAAACACATTAATTGAAATGATATCTGAACTTATCTTGAACTAAACTATATGGTTCGCCACTATAGTCTGTTTCACGAAAGCTGCCCAAATTTTACGGCTATATAGACAATTCAAAAACAATATTATTTTCGATAATATTAAATTAAAGGAAAATTTAAGAATGAGCCTTCTTTTTATTTCGCGAAATTTGGTCAAATATTGATTTCATGGCGAAAACAAAATTTCGCCATGTTAAATCCCCATAGACATCTTCACGGAGTGAAGATGTCTATGGGGATTTAACATGGGGAATTTTTTTTGAATTTCAGAAATACTGGACCGATTTTTAAAATTTAACTTTTGTTTTCTTAGTTAGATCATATCCAAGCTATCTAGTCAGGTTTCGGAGTCAATTTCCAAAATATTTCGTTTTTTGACTCCTCCCACACTTCCTTACCACTTTTTCCCCATGTTAAATTCCCATAGAGAAATCAATTTTTCGTAATAAAATCAATATTTGACCGAATTTCACGAAATAAAAAGAAGGCTCATTCTTAAATTTTCCTTTAATTTAATATTATCGAAAATAATATTGTTTTTGAATTGTCTATATAGCCGTAACATTTGGGCAGCTTTCGTGAAACAGACAGTAGACACATGAAGGTATACAGAAAGATTGCATTAAGTAATTATTAGTATACACTGTAAGCATAATTAGACTAGATCAATATTTTAAGCGGAATTTACGTAATATTCATCTCGAGAGGGATGGTAGAGCAATAATACTTAATGATACAAATCAGAGGCGGATCTGGAGTTCAGCCAAGGAGTTTACATATATCACAGTTTACCACCAGTCCTTAAAACACAGGAAAGTGCATTTCGAAGAGCTCGAAAATAGGACAACGCCCTAGTTGCAAACGGTAACTCTTGCAATTACTTCCCTTGCGACAAAACGATGTAAAGCAATAAGATTCCTTATTTTTACGTCGTATATGGTTATTTACATCTTTTGAAACTATGCGAAAATGCAGTGTAAATATAAGTAATACAACCATGGACAGTTGCGTTTACTCTTAGTATGAAAAACAGTTGGTCTTTAAACAGACCAACTGTTTTTCATACTGCAGTAAACGCAACTGCCCATGGTTTTACAGTTGCATTTACTGTACTACGAAAACAGTTGGTTTTTAAACAGACCAACAGTTTTTCATAATGCAGTAAACGCAACTGTTCATGGTTTTACAGTTGCATTTACTGTAGTATTAAAACAGTTGGTCTTTAAACAGACCAACTGTTTTTCATAATGCAGTAAACGCAACTGTCCATGGTTTTACAGTTGCATTTACTGTAGTATGAAAACAGTTGGTCTTTAAACAGACCAACTGTTTTTCATACTGCAGTAAATGCAACTGCCCATGGTTTTATTCCTTAAATGTTGTTCCTACATAAACTATTTCATGACAATGGTGCTAAATGTTACCTTGTTTCATACAATGAAACCACACTAATTAGGTAACACTCGTAGTTCCCACGTCGTCTGGTTTATACCGGTGTAATTGATAATATAATCTGGTATACGTATGACCATGCTGGGAAATAGCGAGATTTATCACGTAACCTGCTCTGTATTGACCGAATACGTACTGGCTGATAACATGTTGTTGTATCACGCATTGACCTGATACAAACATCCGGGTTACAACGAAGTGAAAACTGACTTCCCATTGGTCGGATAACATCACGTGACGTTACCGAATGACGCCAGTGTAATGACGCAACGTAAACAAGTCCGCGTTCTGTCCATAGATAACGACGTCATATGTGGTCATTGTCGAGCATAAACCGTTACCTGATGAATATACTAGCAGGCTAGTGTCTTTTTATATCAAGTTTATCAGGCTCGGCTCGGAAACGGTAGGAATTCCTCGACACGCATCGGAATTCCTTCGCGTTTCCTAGCCTTACCTGATAAACTTGATATAAAAAGACACTAGCCTGCTATTTTCTATCTATTTGGTCCAAAGTACAAAATTAATCACAGGTTTTCTTGTTGTCTCTTTATGTTTATGATGTACTTATAAGTATGTGTCAGAAATCAGCATCACACACGTATCACGTTGTAGCAATTGCGAACACCGCATGGCGATAATACTCACAGAAAGGTTTGCAAAACAGCGGATAAATGATCAAGGCCGAATATTATCCCTTCATTAGCACCAGCTATATCGTTTGATGTATACGTTTGATTTTCTGGGACCTGTTGGTGTATTGTGCTTATATTAGTATCACTTGGATCATGTCCCCGAGTGTCGTTAGCGACCGCATCTGTATTTTTAGTTAGAGGAATGTTGACGTCGGTACTTTCACTTCCACTATCGCCCGAACTTGCATGTGCAAAGTCAATTAACCTCACATCCACCTGCGGATGAACACAAGCAGGACACGAACTGGTGGCGTTAACATCACACAAATGATCACGCCCATCTGTTTTGTGTGAATAATCTTGTGGTTTCAACACGGTTGGTGAATTTTGATTGATGTCGGGGAAAGACTGCTCTTCATTACGTATATTAGAATGTAAACTACATGTATTTGTACCGACACACCCGTCGTACATCACTAACAATGAACACGAATACAACTTAAACTCACTTTGGGTTCCGAGGAAATCTTTCAGTTTTAATAGCTTTTCTATAATGGCTGAAACAGCATCCTTGCGTAAATTAACGCCATTGTGGAAGAAATGCGATAACTCCTGTTTCACACCAATAGCATTCAGTTGTCGCCCGTGGTATTTGTCGTGCGTGACGTAGGAGTGGGACTTCTCTTGGAAGACCTGAAAAATATAGCACAGCATAATTATAGCAACAAGGTATTGTCACCTCAATCCTCTGATGCTAAAATGTATGATATGTGTGTATTTCTAAAGAAATTAAGTAAGATACTGTTAATACTAAAGGTTATTGACTACTCATGATGTAATGACGATATATCCATGATGATTATAACGAATAATTTCTATATATGTCACGTTTGCCGATTATATGATGTATCTGAAGTTATCGAATGAAAACCGCCGTACGGTAGCCCATTCCATAAAAGTGATACGACACACGTGGCATACCACCAGGAGCGAATTTGATGGTCTAACCCGAGACTTCATGGTTCCGAGACTTCATGGTCTAACCCGAGACTTCATGGTCTAACGCGAGATTTCATGGTCTAACCCGAGACTTCATGGTCTAACCCGAGACTTCATGATCTAACCCAAGACTCATCATTACCGGAATCACGACCGGACGCCTATTTCACCAACATTGCAAAGTATACTTATCTAGCAAAGTATAGTTTGAGGGAGAAATTTTCAATTTAAGGATAAATTTATTAATTTTTATTATACTGAATTTATTACATTATCACAGCCATTTTGGCTGTGATAATGTAATAAATTCAGTATAATAATTCTGCATACGTTTAATCATCAAATATATGCAGTTGTTAGTTCTATTTGACATAATGCATTTCGGGAAAAATAAATGATTTCTCCCTCAAAGTATACTTTGCTAGAAAAGTATACTTTGCAATTTTGATGAAATCGACTACTGGTTTGACCTGTATGTGACTGTATGTGACAGTTGAATCTGGTTATAACAGCTATTATTATTGTACAGTGAAACCTCTCTAAATCGGACACCATGGGAGGTCCCCAGGGTGTCCCGTTTGGAGAGGTTTCGCTGTAAATCGGACATGTGATCATTATGAGCCTTAGTTGTGTGCTATGCGATCACGAACAGACAATATCACCTGAGATAAATGACCAAGAAACGCATCAAAAGTAAGATCACATGTGTTTTCTTGGTGTCCGGTTTAGAGAGGTTCCACCTGTATATCGTTTGCACATCGTGTATACATGTTTTCCAGTTTGATACGTTTGTCATTTCGAGCTACAGTTCTTACATAATGGGATATTGAACTACTGTCTGTTCCACATTTTGCTGCCGACGAACATTTGACCATTAAACACACTAAATCTAAACAATATTTAAAAGTAAGTACTTTTTCATCAATAACAAAAAAAGTCAATAAAATCAATATTTGATGGAATTTCATCAAAATTTTTTTTTTTGGGGAGGGTAACTTGTTTTTATTACACTCTTGCAAATTATTTGCACGCGTTTCGCTGTGAGAGAAAACCAGTAATCAACTCCTTACAAATAATACACCGTGAAGAGAACACCCGTAATTGCACGCCTGTTTTCTTGGAAACCACGAGCTAACATGCAACATGTTTATTTTTTATTACAGTCAAAATAAAATTATTTGAAAACTTGGAAAGGGTCTCGACTAATCTAGAATGTTAATAATGATTGAACACATTCCAAACGTGCACTCAAATATATCTGGCTCATAGAAACAGCTGCGTAATTTCGATTTCAAAAAGTTTACATGACGTCACATTTGACGTCACACAACGTAACGTCAAAACGCGGGAAAACACGTCATTGTATAACTATCCATGCGCGCATCACAATTCATTGATTATAATCTCAAAAATATACTAAATGTGCATACAAATCCGCCGTGGAAGTGTAATAAATAGGATATTCCATCGTACATGTTTAAATCGCGGAAATAATACACTCGTGTCCGTCGGCGTCCGTGCAAGCAACTCGTTCGCTACGCTCACTCGTTGCTCACGCGGAAGCCGACGCACACTCGTGTATTACTTCCCGCTATTCAAAATGTACGATGGAATATCCTCTATGTTATTGGTGAAAAAGTATTTTTAAAATATTTTTTAGATGAAATTCCATCAAATATTGATTTTATTGCGAAAAAACGATTTTCCTATGGGAATTTAACATGGGGAGTCAATTTCCAAAATATTTCGTATTTCCATCCTGAAGGAACAAAAAACGAAAAATTTTGGAAATTGACTCCGAAACATGGCGAGATAGCTTGAAAATGGTGTAACTAAGAAAACAAGAGCTAGATTTTGAAAATCGGTCCACAAATAAAAAATATATTTATTTAAAAACAAATCTATTTTTAGCCCCCATGTTAAATTCCCATAGGAGGGGGAGCGTAACTTTTTTTGTTATTGGTGAAAAAGTACTTACTTTTAAATATGTTTTTAGATTTAATGTGTTTAATAGCCAAAAGTTCGTCGGAAGCAAAACGTGGAACAGACAGTAGTACCATCACGACTAGGTGGCTCAATTGTGACGTTACGTCAACGTTACCCGAGTGATCTTCCGATCAATTGGTAGAGCTTGTTTATTAAGTCTTCTCACGATAGACACTATTTACACTTATACAACTGTCTACATCATCGACCTACATATTTACTTCATGGAGACAGATACCTGTGTTCCACAAATCCGGAAGCCCAATGAACCGGAAGTCGACTGGCGACACCTAGCTTCCAGCAACTTCCGTTTCTCCTCGGATGAATCGTCGCCATATTGCCTCGTTCCCATCTTCAAATCCAGCATACACGGTTTCTGGTACGTATGTACTAGGTTCTCAAGCATGATAAATTCTTAACGCTGATTAAGGAAGTAATTGTTGTTAAGGAGCAGCGGGCCGTTTCACTAAACTTCGTATGACTAAAATGTTCGTAATTGCGAAATTATGATAGTCTGTAAATTTCAACTTAACAGTGTATTCTTGAAAACAATCATTGGATTCATATTTATTGAGCATATGCAGCATCAATTGTAATTTACAGACTATTCTACATCTGCACTTACGAACATTTTAGTCGCACGAAGTTTAGTGAAACGGGCCCCTGGTCTGAGAATGTTCCTCTTTTAGTCTGATTTCAGGCTTTTCTTCTTGATGCGAAACTACTCAAATTTTATTCATTTGTAGGGTGGATCAGCCTTAGTTTCAGATGATTTCAAACTTTTTTTGCTGACGGTGGCTCTCATCCTTGAAGGAAGTAATTGGTGTATTCGTATAGTTTCTTCATAGTCTTGCCTACATTGTAGCTGTGACGGTAGAAATTGGGCTTATTGGTTTTGCAACCAGTGTAGATCCAGACCAAGTTTATCAGGGCTCGGCTCGGAAATAGTAGCAAATCGTTGGGGAGCCTTTGAATTCGTATCTGGGGCCCGTTTCACTTACGAACATTTTAGTCGTACAAAGTTTAGTGAAACGGCCCCCAGATCAGGCTACCATTTGATTAGGAGCAACAATGGTCGTAAATGCCATAAGTCCCATTTCTCCAGTCAAAGCCACATATATTGACATATGATATAGAGAATACCAGGCTAGTGTCTTTTGATATCAAGTTTATCAGGCAACGCTTAGGAATTCCGAGGCTTGCCGAGGAATTCCTACCGTTTCCGAGCCGAGCCTGATAAACTTGATATCAAAATACAATATCCTGGTATTCTATTTATCAGGTAACGTTTTATGCTCGAAAATGACATTAGATGACGTCGTATTCTATGGACAGAACGCGGACTTGTTTACGTTGCGTCATTACACTGACGTCATTCGGTAACGTCACGTGACGTCATCCGACCAATGGAACGTCAGTTTTCACTTCGTTGTAACCCGGATGTTTATATCAGGGCAATGCCTGATACAACAACATGTTATCAGTCAGTACGTATTCGATCAATACAGGGCAGGTTACCTGATAAATACTTTGCCCTCGGCTCGGCTCGGCTCGGAAACGGTAGGAATTCCTCGGCAAGCCTCGGAATTCCTACGCGTTTCCTAGCCTTGCCTGATAAACTTGATATCAAAAGACACTAGTGGTATTCTCGGCTGGTATTCTCTATACCAGGCATAATATGATGCAGGCTTGAGGCTCAAATTGAATCACGAATTCTTAATCACACATTGTTGTTTGGGCTGTGTGAAGTTGAAGTGATGGAAAACTGAATTGTGGTGACCTACCTTAAACCTGGACTCCACATTCATGTGGTAATATAAACGCCAAACGGAGACATATTTCTCCCGTCTATTTGTTAGATATGAAATATTTCGGGCAAGGTAAACGTTCAGTTACGATTACAGGACGTGTGAATTGGAAGTATTATGTTTTTTTTTATATCAAACGTGAATAACCATGTTATCATAAAAGGTTAACGGAAACTATTTACTCTCTCTCTATTTTGTAATGTACAATGATAATACTTATTAATATGTCGATAAAACATATGGGCCGCGCTCTGTGAAAACCGGCCTTAATGACAACGTCATGAAAGCCTGAAAATGACGTCGCAAAGTTACGCTTGAAACCAACGTCACGTCGGATTTTGACACTTGAAATAGTTGCGTCATTTCAATAAGTTGACGTTGTCCTATATATAACCGTACTGTACGTTTTACTATTTGTGGCTCACAAACATTTTAATGCTGCATACGCGTAGCAGAATTGTACAGTTGTTTCCATAGTGGTTCAGACAGTTGTCAGTTTTTTCGGTTTCCTTCAAGGAAACACGTAGTGATTTTATAGAATTTGTTTTCATATATGGACGACATTTGAAACTAAATAACCATACAACCGGTAATTTTTAGATAACACCATCACATAATCAGTATTATGTAACAAATAGAACTGGGCACAGGGCTTAATTCGTTTAATTTACTGTTTCGCCTGTCGAATATTTCAAAAGTCAACATAAAAATACGATTTGGAAATTTTCAGAAAAATAAGCGTATCACAGATGTATAATTATGGTAGTGCCAAAATATACGCCGCTCCTGGCATATCGCATCATGGTGACACTGGGCCAAACATGTTTTAGTATTTAGTGTGTTGGTATTGTGTCACACGCATATTTACTGCGACACAATAATCATGGTTATATCAGATTATTGTAATACATAAGTGTCGCCACCAAAGACATAGCCTACTGATTTCTATCTGTATCTTCTACCACTTACGTGTTCGGTGTCACGTAATATTTAACGACTTTCAAAAATATCGCATTGAATCAGCCGTATGATTGCCGTTTGATAACAATGTAAATATTCTTTAAAATGACCACTTGTAAATATGGTTATATGAATGTATAGTAATTTTACTAGTATATTTGCAATCATTGCAGACACTGATCAGACTGTACAGATGCACAGGTCTCCAACATTTACACATTTAAGAAGTCCGACTTTGCCAGACTGTTGTTAATTGTCTTACATTGTACTACATTGTACTAAATAATGCACATCTGCGTGCTTTGTTTGTTATCAAAGGGCCGTTCTAGTCGGAGGCGTGTAAATAATATAATACAAAAGCACATGCACACCTTAAACTCATCGACATTCAAATGAGCCGCTTCGAACAATAGTCGCAGGGAGTGGAGCGTCATTTCAACAAAATCAATGTTGTGATCGGGACAAATTTAGCCTGAGTGTGTAAATCACTGACTGTGTTATAGTGCGCAGTTATGCAAAATACATGTACGTACAGTAGCTCCTTACCTATTTGTATATACTAATATCGTATACATATCGTAATCGTATAGTATTGGTATATTTAATGAGCATATCGTAAGATCATATAATATTGGTATGTTTGTACCATATCATCGTATAGTACAAACGTACTATATGAATAGTATACAGACATACGATATCCATTCGTATATACGATATATCCGTACGGATATGGTATGAATATACCATACCCGAAGTGTGGCTTTTCATTCTACTGAAAACACCTCTCATTTTAAAGAAATTCTCGACTCCAAAGAGGACCAAATATTAGGGGCGGACCAAATATTAGGGAAAATAGTACATTGCAACACCGTTAATATATCGTACACATTTATGGTATGCAGGTACATTTATACCGTACACAAATCTGGTATGTTTGTACGATACAAACGTACCAGAATTATACACATGCATAAAAATCGTATAAACGTACGATTTGAATGGTATATCTATACGATATTGGTTGGTAATTTCAGGTTAGGGTGGGGGGGGGGGTGGACTTCTTAATTGAAATAGTTTACTATACTTTCGAACTAGCACCGTTTGTTCGTCGACCAAGGTGGGTCCGGCCGGCGGTATGCCCTCCGGAATAGGTTTGATATTTACACCCCATTTTGCTGCGTTATGGCGCATTTTAGAGCAAACATATCTTTACTCGCCAAATTTTAGGGGTGGGGTGGGGGGGGGGGGCGTCGGAGTTTCCCTTATGTGAATCCGCCCTTGTTTTTAGCATGGCTGTTTTTTTGTTTACAAATGCGCTGAATGTACTTTTTCTGAAACACAACAAAACTAAATGGCACATTTCATTTTCAAATTAATTATTCCCGACAAGAGAATATACTGCCGGTATTTCTATCGGGACATGTAACAATTATACAACCATGTATGTTACATCTCCACATTTTCCTGGCAGAGGCGGTGGTGCCAGTCGAGGGAGTGTGTGTCAGCGCAGCGTTTTCCCATAGACCTGCTACCTGCTAGTACGGGGTACATGTACATTCGAACCCCTCTAAACCGGACACACATGCAGTCGCTGTATCCTTAGTTGTATGGGTTTCAGTGTCACCTATCTCTTCTGATAATGCCTGTTCAAGTTCGCAAAGCACACCCGTATGCTTTGTTATGGTCATATGTTCGATTTACAGTGGAACCTCTCTAAACCGGACACCCTGGGGACACCCCAGGGTGTCCGGTTTAGAGAGGTTCCACTGTACATTAGCCCGTCCGCCAGTTATATTGGCTACACAGTCCCGCTTTGTGAGATGTAAATTTACAGTCGATTTTTAGTTTGTTTAAAAATTCCCGGGGGTGTCCGACTACCCTCTGGACCCCATCGGGCGCTGAAGTCATTGATATGTGCAGCCATAGGCCTATCCAAATTCTGGTCATTAATTTCTACAGAAATAAAATGCATTTGTTTCAATCACCGATACGATGTGCATATAATTTACAATTTCCAACACCAGGAATGCTGTTTAGTTTTTTGGTCTTTGGTGACGTATTGCCTAAATCAATAAATGACGTCACAATTAACTGTAAATGACGCCAATTCTTAAATAATTACATCTTATCTTTCTGACGACACACGTATATGAATATATTATGGCGATGATGACAAATTACGAAGCCACAGGTCGGCTAATTATAGATTTAAAATCAATAGTTGTGCGTTTGTTTTGTTCACTACATGTACATATCATAATTTTATTGTGATGAATGTTTGATATTATACATACTAACATTTGTAGACACATTTAGTGCAACTTATCAGCAAATACAGTTTACAGCAAGCACCGTCAATGAGTCTATGAACACTCATTTCTACTGTAGGCTGTTGAGTTGCATTGTACAAACGACGCCGTTTCAATAACGTCATTTTCTCGATGACGTTACGTTTGTTTTTCGTGCGTGATTCACATGGTGCTACAAAAAGTGAGAAAAAACAAAAACTATTAAACATAATTGCATTTTCTTTTCAGAATATTGTTTTTGAAAGGTGTCCGCATCAGAAAATGTAAAAAAATGCAAATTTGAAAATTTTGTCATTAATGCCGGTTTTCACAGAGCGCGGCCCATATGTATTCAGGTGACACGTGCAATTGATATAAATAATTTAAAAATGTCCTGCCTTCTTTGCATATCAAAATATCGTGATACAACCGCGCGTCTCTGTCAGTAAATTCAAGACTACTAAATTATTATATCTGTACAGCGAGCACTGTAAGCGAGTACTGCAATTTTTAAACTTAAATAATTAAATACACAACTATACGTGTACTTATTTATTTCCTACAAAGAACAGTGTGTGCTTAATCGATGGGACGCCAACTTTAAGGATACTCTGTGGTTGATTGTTGGCCCAGAATCCATACTTAGTAATCTGCCGCTTTAGACACTGTATGCTCCAGAGTTCAGTGTCGGAGTCGGTCCCTGGACTACTGAAAACAATGTGTGGGGAATTGAGAATAGAATGGGGGATATGTGGCCGTGTCTGGAGAAATGGGGGATATGTGGCCGTGTCTGGATAAATGGGATTATGTGATGCATGTAGCTCGTGATCTATAGCACACTCCTGTAGCCTGGTAGTTATGGAAGGTAATATCCGCCATAATTCTATGTGACTTGATGCTTGCGTGCTGATGACATTACAACTTATATTCATGTTATTTCATTCGTCATTTGTATATATTACATTTGAAATCTGCTTGTTGTAATTGTATTTGTCTTTCTTACATGTCCATTCTGCTGATTGCTTTGTTCATTCGTCTTATTTACATTACAATTATTGATACGTCCTTATTCGTGTCCCTGTTTTAATTCGCACTAAGCATTTGGCAATAGAAAGTAAGAACAAGCACTTAACACCTTGCATAAGGCCGAACGCAGTAAGGACAAAGCCGCAGGAAGTAAGCATCAATCCACAGTCGGAAAGCGGAAACCCGCAAGTAGAAAGCATCAAGCCACAAGCAGAATGATGCAAGCAATATATTGGTTAGTAGTGCCTCATTATGACGCCAGATGGCACTGCTGTCAATGTTAGGAATCCTCCGACTAATACATAATAATACGAGATGTGATTGGCTGTTTGAGGCACACCTCCAATGCCGGTGTTGATGTAAGATTTCACCTACAAATGATCACAGTATAGGTTAGAAGACACCAACTAGTTTTACTGTACACTTTTAACCGAATCCCATCCAATAAGGTCAGTCACTCCTACTTTCACTATTCGTATGGATGTTTTGGGACCTACTTGTACATGACCTGCAGCCGGTCAGTACTGGTTCTGCATGAATTAAACAATAGCTTCACAATTAAACAATAGCTTGTTTGGCCACGGAAACTGTTTACATCACATGACCATCATGTTCCTCAAGTGAAACTGGGTAGTAATGGATCAAGATTTGCAAGCAAACTGTGTCAGTGACCTCAAAACACCCGCACGATTTTGTTCATATCGGACTACTTTTACCGTCTTGACGATTTCGCACCATTTGTTATTCTCTAACCTATATTAACTAAATTGCATATGTATGTATGTATGGTGTTTGACTTACTAATGTGTTTTATACATACATGTATCCTCATAATTAAATTACATATGTACGTAATTGAAAACAATCACATTTTTATAAGTTACACATATGGTAATTTACACAGGTTGACTGTCAAACTGGCCCATTACCGATGCAAACCAATAACCGTCCGGGATCAGACTAAGATGGGCCACCACCATTGATTTTCCCTAAAAAACTAGCCTGTTACCACTCATTTTGCTATTCCCTGCTACTTTCAATTTTTCTTATGGATGTTGTGGGACCTAATTTCCAATAACCTGCACCCATTCTGCTCTGGATCTTGACTAATTAAAATATAGATTTAATTATTGTTGAAGCTGGGGTCCCAGGTACAAACTTTTCTTTATGGAACTTAAATAAGTGTATAATTGTAACTAGTCCACCACTTTTAAAAATTACGAGTGCCAGCTACACAGATAAAATTATTTAGTAATATTTAATGTACTCATAGAGACTCGCGGTGGTATCAAGCTAGTTCCATATGCAAGTGATGCAGTATTTTTAAATTATTTATATCAACTAAATGCTGAATAAATATTTTTATCGACATATGAGCCGCGTCGCGAGAAAACCTGTCTTCGGGAAATGCTTGGTCAAATTAACATTTTGTTACTGATGACAATGGTATTTGTATGATGAATTGAATGCTTTTTATTTGATCATGATATCTGCAAATATTCATTAAGATATTATAGTTAATACAACGCCACTATGCAGGTCGTTTGAGCAAATGAGACGTCACGTAAAAGCCACGTCAAACGACGTTACAGTATATATAGTAAATACATTGTTTAGTACCGTCGAATATAACATATATTCGGTTGAGCCTTAGACAGCTTTATTGGGGCGAGCTTTAGCGAGCCCCTATAAAGTTGTCGGGGCGAAACCGAATATATTTTATATTCTACGGCACTAATCATGTATTTAATTTATACCGCATACTAAAACGTAAATTGCTTGAACGTGCGTGACGTCATGTTTTGACGTCATTCCCTCGCTATGCGTTACAAATCCAGTGACGTGATTCAAAGCAAAATGGCGGCGTCCACGCTAGGTGGATTCGGTATTGTATCTGATTAAATCTCTGATTATCTCTGATTTATTTACGATGCGCTTCAATATTGGCTCGAGTTAGACTACACAGTTGTCATAATAAGCATTACAATCATAATGGACATGTCCGTGTCGTTGGTTACGTCGCATATACTGTAAAAATGGACACAATTCAGCTGCACCGACAGCGACTTCGATTTTAAAATTCGCCGCCATCTTGAATTTGCTGTTGAGACTAATATTAGGCTACTTCAGGTATAACATATTAGGTTACTTCAGATATAAACAGCATTTATTCAATCCCATTTATTATGCTTTTCAAATAGTCATGGTCGTGAAAAGAAGTGTAGTGTTGATATTCGATCAGACGTTTTGTTATCCGTATCCGAATCCGGATCCTGTAATGCTAGACGATATTATTCATACAAAAACGTGATCCAACTTATTTATCACATCCTCATGCACATACCTTGCACACGAGCTGTGTTAATACAGAACCAACACCAGGAAGTGTGTCAAAGATGTGGTAGCCCGAGTTAATTCGAAAGTTTCAACAAAACCGTGTAGACACAGGTGAGCCAACTCATAACGAGCCGTGTCATCAGAATCTGCTCTATTTGTAAATATGTTTTAGATTTCATAATAAATACTCGTAATTTTCTTAACGTGTGTGGGTTGAGGGAGGGGGGGGGGTGCATGACCAATGTCTCCTCGTTTTTTGGCTTCCTGGTTACGGCCCTGGTGATGTTTCAGGAAGTTTTATATCTTTTTTTGCTTTCCATAATGCAAATCTTCTATTTATATTATCACAATACACACTATTATATTTGATAAAAATCCGAGGACTTTGTATTTTATTTTACTTGATATGTGTACTATAATATACTGTGATACATAGGGGAGATACTTAATAAATTAAATGAGTTAAATGCCAGTTGTGCATGTGTGGATGCGTCAATCCATCCGTCCGTCTGTGCATGTCTATGACCAACTGTGCAGTTAATCCACCAAGAATTTGACATTCCGAAAATTCCTGTGTATATGATATTAGATTTTTATTAGATTGTCCATACTGCTATTTTTTCATTGACAATGCTGCTACAACCTTTGACGATTAACACGTAACCCTCTAAGTAACGAAATTGAACTGTTTCATGTTAAGTTTGAGACTTCCATTATGCAGAAAAGGGGGTCATTTTGCAAAAAATAAAAAATATCCTCAAGTGGTGCAGATCACTTTCCATGATACTAATGTCTCCAACATATGTTGCCTTGAAATATCATCCCACCGTATCTATTTCTTATATTAATATGACACACACGTGAGTGTGAATTCAGATTTAAGCTTTTCATATTCAGACAACATAAATGTCGAATGTTCACGACATCGTCCCGCTTACAGCTGTACTTGGACCACCTGCTGAAAAAAACGGACCTTACAATATCTGCAATAAATGTAAGATCGGCGACCCATATCATGTCGGTAATCGAGAAAGGATTCCCTATTGACTGAATGGCGGACATCCTATGTTCTGATCAGACGGTGCATATGCACAGATGAGACATCGTAACATTCATGGCTTTGTTGTTTGTGCAGGTTAAGGTTGCGCTAAATGTTAATTTTATACATTACATGTATATTAGAAAGAAATATTTGAGCAATAAACTGAAAATTCGCGTCGAGTTAACCAGATCGGAAACATATAGTTGTGCGGGAAACCGGGCCCAGGCTACAACGTTCTACAAATATGCTGCCGACCATCTGTATGTAAATAAAAAATGTAGCTTACACAGAGTTTCCACCTGTAAATGGTGGTCGATAGCAGTTAACATGGTTAATGTGGACAGTTATCTGCAAACTGTGTCAAAGAAAATATTATATGTCAAAATAACGGAACATAAAAAACACATATCAATAACAGACAAACATTTTCATATGTGATATCAGCAGCAAAAGCAATAAAATGAAATTACCCTTACGCCATTATTGTTAATACATAATATAAGTTGTGCCCGTTTCGAATAAAAATGGTGGATTTCGATCGTACGACCGTTAGTACGGCAGTCTAACGTTCATCCAATACATTCTCAGACAGGAGCCATGACAGATCGAAGACTGTTTCGTTTTTTTCACACACATACGCCCGGTTATAGATATATTCTGTTCGTGAGATAACTTTAACACAACGGAACAAACCTAACATGGCGGTCTGACAAACGTCGATAATTGGAAATCTCGGCTGAAATTACGTCAGCTAAATTCACGACGTCATATCTTGTGACGTCGTCAGACTCCCGATAAGGACAGGTTTTCTCGCGACGCGGCTCATATCATAAAGTATGATATTGCACATTAAATAATAAATAAATTGAATAAATAGTTGCTTACGTTATCATTTCAAGGAACCACGGTTATCTCCCCTGATATCAAACTGGCATTTCGCGTTTGATATAAAAAGTATAATAATGTCAATTAGTACGTCTGGTAATGGTAATCATTTTGCCAGAAAAATGTCAGATTGAAAGAATAAAGAAAAACATGTCGCCCTATATTATAACCTGGCATGTACACTCTAGGTTTAAGGTTAGAAAAGGGGTGTTTTCAAAACCAGTTTTCAGCATATTTGAAGCATTTAAAAGAAAACACTGAGCCTGTGTGTCACATGATGTAAAACAGAGTTTCCGTGGCCAAATAATGTAAACAATATTGGGGGACATGACGAGGTTGGTCCCACAACATCCATACGAATAGTGAAAGTAGGAAAGACTGGCTGGGATTCGGTTAAATTATACAGTAAAACCATTTGGTGTCTTTTAACCTAAACATGGCGCAACAGAAAAGGCGGCATCAATCTACATCAACACAGTTAGGGACATGGAACCAATTTAGAGAGCAACGCATTGTTGGACGGGTACCAGCATATTAAATCATTTTAGGGAGAACTATTTTAAGTTTTAGCAGCGCACCTGGCGTCATAATGGTTGTTCCCAAATTACTGTTGCAATTGTTGTTGTCAAGGGGCGTGGCTTATCGAGGTAACAAAACGCATGGCAAAACAGCGATGCAATAATCAATAATGGAACTCCGGATGTCACTTAGAATGTAATCGACACAAACGCATTGAAACAGTGCGAATGGATAAAGCATCAAGCCAAATGCACATGCAATTTAGACTACAACCAAGAAGATTTCAAATGTCACAAACACGAATGACGAATAAAATAACATGAAAGTAAGTTGTAATGGCACCAGTCAGCAAGCATTAAGCCACATATAATTGTAATAAGACGGATAGAACTTAGAATATCATCAGCAAGCAAGCATCAAGCCTAATAGAATTATGGCGGATATTACCTTCCATAGGTAGTTATCTATATTTCTTGCTATTTAATAAGCATGACGGGTGTGTTACGATGGAATGGTGAACAGTGTAGATCCTGATCAGACTGTGCGGATGCACAGGCTGATCTGGATTTACACTGGTCCCATGTGTTACGATGGAATGGTGAACAGTGTAGATCCTGATCAGACTGTGCGGATGCACAGGCTGATCTGGATTTACACTGGTCCCATGTGTTACGATGGAATGGTGAACAGTGTAGATCCTTATCAGACTGTGCGGATGCACAGGCTGATCTGGATCTACACTGGTCCCAAAACCCAGAAGACCAGTTTATCCAGTCACAGCCACGTATAATGTGAGAATTCACGGTACAGTGGGACCTCTCTAAACTGGATACCCTGGAAGGTCCGTAGGGTGTCAGGTCTAGAGACGTTCCACTGTCAGTCAGATATGAGATCATGTGATGTTGTAGCTAAGTAGATATTTTAATAAGATATCTACAAACTTTACAATGCGTTCCGTAAATGGCGTCAACATTTGAAAACATTTTAAAATTCCGCATTTGCTATGAAAGTCTCGTCAACCCTTGACGTCATTCACATAAAATATCACAGTTTCTGTAACTATTTTCTTTATTAAAAATCGCACATCCTTTGAGGTACAATAACACATGGCTTGTCACATATGTCTTTTTTAAGTCGCAATGTAACATGTCGCCCGTGCAAATACATAATTGATAATTTTAAAATTATACAATAATGATTACATTCAGGTATTTGTAAATTATCCACACTCATTTAGTTATCAGATTTACAAACATACCCCGTAACCATAAACAAATACAGTCTTTAGAAATTGTAGTTACACAATCTCTTTACAACTACTGACAGATATTGGTACACAACTGCCTACGTAAATAATTGCCTAGATGTCAACGTTTCTGACCATCTATTGGCAACCTCAACTCTCAATCAAGCGGTTTGATTGGCTAGACCTGCACTGCAGCACAACTAAGGCCCAGCCCATAAATCTGCTTGATTTCGGGCACAGTATTCAAGTATTTTGAAATAAAGTAGACAAATATTGATAAGATTAACGCAGTCGGCTGTGTACCTGCTTGGCGACTGCGGTTGAAGGTCACACGATTCATCTCCGTCCGATTCTGCCATATCGCCTCGCTTCCGTTTCTGGGTCGGTCGTATACTCGTGTCGTTCTGGTACGCGACAAACGGATTGTACGTCACCAGGCCTTGTTCATCGGCCACCGCTTTGGGAAGACGTGCGATGAGGCACATCTCGCCGCCTCTGACGTCACAGGTCACTTCCACCTCGCCTGTGGTAATTTAGTAACATATTGTATTGCTGTACAGCCTGGATTTGTTCCTGGTTCCACAGACGAACGATTGCCTACCGTTTACTCATATCGAGTCGTATTTTTGTGTTGTTATAAAACGATGGTGCCGGTGGTATAAGCGTGTTGGTTTAATTAGAAAACGATGTTTTCTTTGGTTTAAACGGTGAAACGTTTCAACTAAAGAAAACTTCCTGTTCCATTTAAATTTAAAAACAAAACGGAACGAAAACGATGTGTAAACGATAGGCAATCGTTCGTTTGTGGAACCATGAACAAATCTGGGCTGCACGTGGCTGTGCTACATGCATGGGTTAAAACACATTTGTCCGCAGGCATTCCGACTTTCGGTCTCACGGGACAGTGGGCAGTTAGTACGGAAGCATGAAGGGGACATGTGTGTTTTTTTATTTATCTCGTGGCCACGACTTATTATGTCGTGGCCACGAGATAAATAAAAAATAACACACCTAAAGATCTCGTGGCCACGACATAATTCAGGTGTGTGTTTTTTTTTATCTCGTGGCCACGACTTATTATGTCGTGGCCACGAGATAAAAAAAAAACACACCTGAATTATGTCGTGGCCACGAGATCTTTAGGTGTGTTTTTTTTTATTTATCTCGTGGCCACGAGATAAATAAAAAAAACACACCTGAATTATGTCGTGGCCACGAGATCTTTAGGTGTGTGTTTTTTTTATTTATCTCGTGGCCACGACATAATAAGTTGTGGCCACGAGATAAAAAAAAACACACACCTGAATTATGTCGTGGCCACGAGGTCTTTAGGTGTGTTTTTTTTTATTTATCTCGTGGCCACGAGATAAATAAAAAAACACACATGTCCCCTCCATGCTTCCGTAAGTTTGCTTTAAAAAGGGGGTGGACGATTTTCTATATACTTCACTACCGACCCTGCAATTTACACCAGTGTGTCTAGAAAAATAGGTTTATGAATATTTCTTGACTTTGGGAGGCTTGACTAGGTGTATTTCTTAGAGTATTTCATAATTCTATGAAACTGAATGTTAGCTGCGGTTGATTTTGACATCTTGGAAAATGGCGCATGCTATGCTGTCTCGCCGGTACGGTTTCGCGTCAGAATTTAAGGTATTTTTCGGGCATTTGTAGCGAAATTTTGAGGTGGTTATCACCCCGCTTTGGAATCGTTTTCAGGAAATGGTGTGGTGTTACAAGTGATATAACAAGACATAGCAAAGTATCTGTGCCTCATGTTTTCATGAAAGCAATTCCGAGAAATTCAGTCGTGTTGAAATTTCTGGCCAAAAATAGGTGGGTGGGGTAACTTTGTAAAAATACACATCTGATGCGGTTACTGCATTTTGATTGTGGCTCGCGATCCTTAACTGATTGTGAGAGGCGGTGATTTTTATAAGTCACCCGCCGCCCTCAGAAAAGCAGTAAATTTTGGCTATTTTATACCGTCCTGTGATGACTTCTGTTTACTTTCTGTTGTTATTGCAAAAGTGATGACGTAGTACGCTATATTTGTTGATTGGTATAAAACGCGGATCCCGGTATGGACAGCCGGTACCATACGGCAAGTTTTACGATGACGATATGCCATGAATAAACTAAATTGGTCAGTAAGCGCGTACCCCTAAATATGTAAACATTTTCCAAGTGTGTGTGCTTGTGACCTTGACTATGGGCTTAGCGGGGCGGCACGAACGTGAATTTGTAAGTTATAACAATATTTCTCTGATGCTAAGTTTACGGACGCATGGATGGACGGACGGACGGACGGACGGACAACCTGACTCCAGTATACCCCGCCACAACTCGTTGCGGGGGTATAATTAACGAATCTGCAGATATGGACGTGAAACTTCTTGAACTGACTTGAATCTCATTGCCTTATTGATAGATCGACAGAATTTAAGTACTTTTCAAGACGGGTGGTGGAAATTCCAGTACTTTTCAAGAATTGAACTGAAATTAAGCACTTTGAAGGAAGGGGCTGAAATTCAAGCACTTTTCATTTCCGTACGAACCCTGTCATCGTAACATCGTAATATCGCCATCGTGCGATAGTACTATCGCTATCGTAGTATCATAGTATCGCCATCGTGTGATCGTACTATCGTCATCGTAGTATTGTCGTATCGAGCTGTCGTAGTATAGACCCGATTGCGATATTATATTTATCCCGTCAACACAGTGAGTATGTGCCGTGAAACATTTTTGATATCCAGTCAATACAATTTTTGCATTTTACAGCCATTTGTAGGTGTTGACGGGATAAATAGAATAGTAGGTTAGTGCCGTGAATGGGAAAAAATATCTGGCGCGGCTCGGAAACGGGATGTGCTCGGCAGAGCCTCGCCCATCCCGTTTCCTGAGCCTTGCCAGATATTTTTTCCCATTCACGGCACTAACCCACTATTATCTATCTATTTTCCTTATTTCTGAACCAAAGTATATGATGTGACCACTCATTTGAACCGTCTCGGCGAGACGGTTCAAATGAGTGGTCACAACATATACTTCTGATGAGAAATAAAGAAATTCTTGAGCCTTGCCGGATATTTTTCCCCATTCACGGCACTAACCTACTATTCTCTATAACCCTATAACAACTTGTGTATGCAGTGCAGTGCAGTTGCACGTCACTTACTCATCGCTATAGAATGTAGACAATTGCGCGCAGACTGCACGGTGTGTATATATGTGTTCGTTTTTACATATCACATGATTATGAATACAGCGCAATATACCTTAACCCGATAAATAACTGACACAGACTGATTTCTGTGGCCAGAGAAATTGGGCTTACGGGTTTTGTGACCAGTGTAGATCCAAATCCGCCTGTGCATCCGCACAGTCTGATCATAATCTGCACTCTTCACCAGTCCTTCAATGAAACACCTGTTGTACGTCTAACATGCAAGTAAATTGATCAATATCAGGTTACTGGAGTGTGGTATTCGATCAGGAGCTACACTGGTCACAAATCATATAAGCCACATTTCTCCGGTCGCAGCCACATCAAAAGGGCTATTTATTAAAACAAACTGAAAATACTGTAGATCTTGATCACACAGCTCGTTTGTACTCGTCACTGTCTGCTTATATACGAGACCCGATGCAGTAACGAAGTACGCTATGTAAAAACTCTCATCACATAGAGAGAAGAGTGTATATCAGGGACCGTTTCACTAAACTTCGTACGACTAAAATGTTCGTAAGTGCAAAATTATGATTTTCACATTAACAATGTTTTCTTGTAAACAGTTATTGAATTTGCATTTATTGAGCATAGGCTGCATATGCAGCCTATGCTCAATAAATGTAAATCCATGAATTAAAATTTCCAGACGATCCTAAATTTGCACTTACGAGCATTTTAGTCGTACGAAGTTTGGTGAAACGGCCCCCAGGACACGTAGTTTGGTTGTTGACTAACGAGTGCGAAGCACGAAGCACGAGTTAGTCAGCCGAATTACGTAGCCTGGCTGTCGAGGCTGGTTGTTATTCTATGTACTACATATGTTTTATTTAAGACACTGTTTGCCTATTATCTCATCGGATACATATAAATCGGATGTTCTATATCAGTTCATTTGTTTTCACCTTTGGAGAATGGGAACTAGAGCATTATGTAATACACATTTATTTTAAGCGGCCCTCACATATCGGTCGCGGCGCCCGCACGACTCCTAAAACGGGCCAAGAAGGGCATTTTCGCGAGGCGTCCGGCAGGACGCTGCCCGATTTCTACGGGCTCCGCTGCGATTTTTAGAGGTCGCACGAACGCCGCGGGCGTGAAAATCTGACTCCCAAATCTGCGATTTTCCAAGCGTGATTTTAGGTCGTGGCAAGCCCGTAGACACGTCGCTAGAGCCCCGCCCGGCTGCTTGCCGGAAACCGACCAGTGATCTGGCGGCCGCATGAAGATTTTGACGTAAATTATTGGAAAAAAATCCACCGGGCGCCGTGGGATTTTCACGGGCCCCTCACGGCCACCCTACGATAGCCTCACGGCCCCCTCACGGATCCCGCCAGGACGCCTACCGATCTGTTCTTTGATCAGCTGGCGCCCGCCAGATTATCTAGCGCACTGTCTCCACTCCGATACAATGTTCAAAGGGCACCGCCCGGGCCCCGTCTAATATGTAATATGTCGCAGACATGAAATTCGCCCGATTCATCCACGGGCTCTAAATCTCCCGTCGACTCCTGCGATTAGAAAAATCGCGCGGACGCCGGCTGATATGTGACGGCCTCTTTACCAATCTTCATTTTACAGGCGGTTTATCCGAGACCCAGTGCCTTTAATAAATACATCGTACCTCGATATTTCGGCTTGACTTCTTTAAACTGTACCGGCGCGTACCAGTCGTCAATGGTGTATTTAAAGATATGTATAGGTTATTTGATTTGAATGGATATATGCACGAGTTCCGCAGACTTTAGGAGCTCATTTTACGAGTTGAAACGTAATTCACTAACCGATATAACCTCACGCGACGTCAATATGGGAAAATATTGACGTCTTGCGTTCCATTGACTGTGTTCAATGGGAAACGAAAGTACGTATTAATAAGTGCTATTATTTCTGACAGTGACTCGTGTGTATGTGATTTCCGAACATACACACATGTCAATACATTAAACACATCTTACCTCGATATTTCGGCGTGAATTCTTTAAACTGTTCCGGCGCGTTGCGATAAAACCAGGCTTCCCTCTCCACATGCGGCTTGCAAATTGTCGATCTGTTCAACTCCAATACGCATGTGTGACCTCCGACCTGGTGCTTGAAAGGTCGAAGTTCAACCAGTACGTTGTCGTTGTCAGAGGACATCACTATGGCAACGCGGAGCTATCGGTTAAGTTGTAGTAGCGATGTCTGTAAGTACATGTATGCAAGATAGTTTTGAACAACCAAGAATTAATATTTTTCCTGGGCCCTGTTGCTCAACATTTATGTTAGCTTAAATGACATTTAAATCATTAACAACTCGGTTACTCAAAACCTCTGTTAGCTGAACGGCCTTTTAAATTATTTAAGGATTTAACAGGCCGTTTAACACGATTTAACACACGATTTAACACGATTTAACACGTTTAAGGATTTAACAGGCCGTAAAGCTAACTGAGGTGTTGAGCAACCGGGTCCTGGTTTGTATGTCGCTTTCACTGTGTCGAAGATGATGTCGAAAAAATACGATCATATCCGAACAGAATGTAGCAACGTTTTTTTAACCTTCGATATTAGCTAATTATTATCGAAGCGTCCTGGTGCCAATGCTAAACTATTGTATCTCCTAATTAGGACTTACCATCTCCTAATTATGACTTAGTATCTCCTAATTAGGAGTTAGTGTTAACCGGTTTAGTTTTCTTGCTGCATGACGCATATGTATGGAAGCGACCTGGTGCCAATGCTAAGATATTATCTCCTAATTAGGACTTAGTATCTCCTAATTAGGACTTACTATCTACTAATTATGACTTACTATATGTGTTAATGCTACAAAAATGTTTTATCTCCTAATTAGGAGACACTAACTCCCAATTAGGAGATATTAAGCCCTAACTATGAGATACTACGCCCTAAATAGGAGATATATCGACTGAGTATCTCCTAATTATGAGATATCAAGTCCTAATTAGGAGATATCATCTCCTAATTAGGAGTTAATATCTCCTAATTAGGACTTTGTATCTCCTAATTATGACTTCCTATCTCCTAATTAGGACTTACTATATGTGTCAATGATAAACCATGTTTTATCTCCTAATTAAGAGATACTAACTCATAATTATGAGATAGTAAGTCCTAATTAGGAGACACTATGTCCTAATTAAGAGATAATATATCTTAATTAGGAGAAAATATCTCCTATTTAGGACTTACTTACTATCTCCTAATTAGGAGATAATAAGTCCTAATTAGGATATATCATCTCCTAATTAGGAGTTAGTATCTCCTAATTAGGAGATAACTATATTTTAGCATTGGCACTAGGACGCTTCCATACATACGCATTCTGATTGATCTGCTTACGTTTTTCTTTCTAAACATGCATAGCGGGAAAGGTAAATAGTTTGACAATGCCTACTACATGTAACATTCACGTTCCAACCTGTCGTGTTCGTTCGTGTGTGCACTTACACGCTGACCCCACTGTATACATGCCGTCAAAAGAAAGAGTTTCTAGAAGAACATCGACAAAACTGGGGGCCGTTTCACTAAATTTCATACGACTAAAATGTTCGTAAGTTCACATTTAGGATCGTCTGGAAATGATTTCAATTGATGGATTTATTTATTAAGCATAGGCTGCATATGCATATTGTTTATAGAGGTTTCACTGTATTTATTTTGTCCCGGAACTGGATAGTCGGTTACGAATTGGCACATGGCGAAGCTTGCGCCCAAAATAGGCTTAATGACATATTTAACATACAAATGAATGGAAATGACACACATGTCTGTGCATATTTTACAATGAGTATATAGTAAGGCCATAACATTGTTTTTCTCTGTTAAGCGTCCACCTGAATAGACAAAACCTAGTACGTAACTGGTAAAAACAAACAAGGCTTTTAAAAAAAACGGATGTAAATTTATGTTACAAACTTCCTCAATCCTTTGCAGTGTGCAAAGGGTTGGCGAAGTTTTTAACATACATTTAACTTGCCGCTAAATAAAAATAAAACACTCTTATTAAACGTATTAAGTGTACATTCATTAACGGATACAAAACGTAGACAAGTCCAAAATCAAATTTAATATTACTTCACCAGTAAATAGTGTAAAATAGCATTCACAGTTTTTATAATTGTTTTTTCATAGAACCACTCTCAAAAGCTACCAGCACGCGGACGCTTAACAGAGGAAGAACTTGCTATGGCCTAATAGTATGTACGTATACTTAAACGTATACTCAATAAAGTAATTAAGGGTGAACATAAGTATTTTAAGATAACTATACACTGGAGTTCGCATTTATTATTATGTCCAATGTCGCGCGTGGACATACTTGTATTACAACTAATATGTGGCCGTGACTGGAGAAATGGGGCTTATATATGTGATCAGTGTAACTCCTGATCAAATATCACATACCTGTAGCCTGATACATTGTAACGGCATGTATTGTTTGTCAGAAGCATGACGGGTGAATCATTGACGGAATGGCGAACAGTGAAGTTCCTGATCAGCCTGTGCGGATGCACAGGCTGATCTGGTTCTACACATGTCGTAAAACTTATAAGCCCCACGTCTCCAGTCATAGTCACATATATCGACATATTTTTTCTTTTTTCTTTTTTTCTTTTCCACTGTTACTTTCCACAACACAACAATATCGATGCTCGGTAGAGATATTTCGTCTCGTCGCTCAACGCGTTTTCGTGAAGAGACCAAATATCTCATAATACACCACCGCCTGCATAAATCTTACCCAGATGTCGGTGTTACTATTCTGAACATCCATTGGCAATATGAACTCGCAATCAACCAGCCTGATTGGCTGTGCCCGAGCTGTAAAGTAAAGTGAACCCGAAAGCCCGCTATATCGGTGTATGCAAACAGTGCAGATCCAGATGAGCCGGCTCGTAACGAGCCGTCTCATCAGGATCTGCACTGTTTGAAAGTAATTTTCATATTTTCGAGAACAAAAAATACCCCCTTTTTATAAATGGAATAGTCTGAATATCATTTTGCGATGATTGGATTGGTTGCAAAATTAACATATCGCAGCCCATTCAGTTACTTAGGGGTGAAAGGGCTAAACCACCGCCGCATGCGTTAATCTTGTTCTGAACATCTATTGGCAATATGAACTCGCAATCAACCAGTCTGTTTGGCTGTGCCCGAGCTGCAGCACAGCTCGGGCTCAGCAAATCAAACTGATTGCTTTCAAGCACAATATTCAAGTATTTTGCAATAAACGAACTTTACAATTATTCGCAAGATTAGCGCAGCCGGTGATGTAATACGAGTCATCATAGAGGTGTGGTTGTTTGCACAGGTTCTTGAAGAACGGTTCATATTTCGGTGTTTTATGGATTATTTCGGTATCTGGTGGTTTAGGTGCATTGTTACCAACATACAATTTACGTCACCTCTCGCGAATTACACGTATACGTACGGTAATTTATGTTGACAGTATAAAAGCGGTGAACGGTGAATGTGTAGATAATTGACGATTTATGTCATGTGCAATGTTTGAGCATTAGTAGTTGCACAAAGCTATGTAAAGTGCCAACAACCAACGAAACCCACCCAAATCCAACAAAATACCCACATGGCACCAAAATAAAGACCATCTGTTCAAACACCTGTGGCTGTTTGTATGAAGCAAACAAATATAAAAACACGCGTTTGAATGTCAGTAGCCGATTTCACCAACATTGCAAAGTATACTTTTCTAGCAAAGTATACTTTGAGGGAGTAATCATTTACTTTTCCTGAAATGTATTAGTTCATATAGAACTAACGACTGCATATATTTGATTATTAAAAGTATGCAGACATATTATACTGAATTTATTACATTATCACAGCCAAAATGGCTGTGATAATGTAATAAATTCAGTATAATAAAAATAATAAATTTATCCTAAAATTTAAAATTTCTCCCTCAAAGTATACTTTGCTAGAAAAGTATACTTTGCAATGTTGGTGAAATAGGCTACTGATGCCAAACCAGTACATTCCCTATATAATTCCAGCACAAAAATATTTACACAATTCCCTAACATTTGATTGGTCCGTAGCAAGTCTCTGTCCAAAATTTATATCCCAGTAAACTCCATGCCGAACTACTTTCCGTAACCGTCAGGCGCAGTTAAAATAATTCTTATGAAAACGGAAAATAAACACATTTTCTTGATGAATTTATTTCAAATGCTGGAATTATAAGGAATGAATGGCCTTTTTGTGGAATTTATCGGGGATATAAACTTGGAAAAGTCGCGGGAATACTGGACGAGGCCTACCTTGATTTCAATTGGGTTTTTGGCAATTTTAATTGGGTATTTAAGCAAATACGCAACTTATCTGGAGCGCTGATTTAACAAATAAATCAAGCGAAAATTGTCGAAATATTTAGACGGATATTATTTTATCGCGTAATTTATGTTAGACACCTACCATTGATAATCAGTGTTTACATCAGTTAAATGCAGTGAATACATAAATATAAAACAGCACTTAATTATTTATGTCGAGTATATAGCGGTGTAAATAAATATCATGCCGGAAGTGTAATCATGTGATTAACATAGTATGTCTATATCTTGCTTTACTTCTCCACAAATGCACATTATTTTACCACTCATTTTCTAACGGGGCACGTCTAATGAGCGGCCTTAACGTATTTCTTAAACATTATAAAACGGGTCCACTTACCAGTGTAGATCCTAATTATTCCAAATACATTATTTACAGTTATTACACAAGCACAGTCGTACAGTATGTGTAATGTTTGCTATTTGTCATAACGGAAATAGGCAGCTGTCGGATTTCCGCTCAGGAGAAATCGTACTTGAAAAGTGGACCTGGTTTTGGTAATATCGGGCTTATCGGTGTTGTGGCCAGTGACGGCCCAGATCAGCCTGCGCATCCGCACAGTCTGATCAGGGTCTTCACTGTTCACTGATTATTATTAGATCAGCGAATGATTTATTATGCGCCCAGTGTAACATTTGTATGACGATCAGGGTCCTCTTTTCACTAAACTTCGTACGACTAAGAAGTTCGTAAGTGCAAAATTGAAATCCACAATAACATTTGTTCTGACAGCAGATTTTAGAAATAATGAATAAATGGATGTGCTATATTTAATGACATGAACGTGCAGGTACAAAACGGTAGCATTAGAAAAACACGTTAATGTGGGAAGCAAATTCACAGAAGTCTTCGTACGAAACATTGTTATCGTACGAAGCTTAGTGAAACGGGACCCAGGTTATACATGTACACCGCCGGCTGCGCTAATCTTTCCAATACATGTCGATTGTTTTACTTAAACATGTTTGAATAGTGTGCTTGAAATCAAGCAGTTTGATTGGCTGAGTTTGAGATGTAGTACAGCTCAGGCTCAGTCAGTCAACCTGCCTGATAGCGAGTTGAGATTGCCAAGACATGTTCAGAAACGTTGACATTTAGGCAAGATTAACGCAGGCGAGTGTGTACACTATCGACTAAAATCGACTAAAATGTTCTATGCTCAACAAATGTAAATCCATCAATTGATATTTCCAGACGATCCTAAAGTTGCACTTATGAACAAACTAGTCGTACGCAGTTTAGTGAAACGGCCCCCAGATCCCCTCCGTGTCATTACTTCGTTTTTCTTTGAAATGAAATGCATACATTCACATTATAAATACGTTATTAGGTTTATTTGTTTGTTTGTTTATTGGTGTTTAACGGCCTATCGACAGCTAAGGTCATGTAAGGCCGGGCAAACGGGTTCGATCCCGTTTTAACCTGCTGCATTGGGGGGAAAATTCCAAAATCAGAACTGAATATTTATATTGAGAAATAATATATTCAGCCCTGAAATTAGAATAACCGACCTGGTGTCAGGTCCATACCACACCAAAGTCACTTGGCCCCTTCCCCTAAAATAGGATTACGAATAATCGTAATACTCACATAAGGGGTATAACCAGATTCAACTGTCACATACAAAATGCCAAAGACGTATGTGAGGGCCAAACCAGGTCTCCAGTCGGAATTCGGGTAAGGATGAACCCCGATCGTTAAATTACCCATCGCTTGCACCCACCTTCCACCCACGTTATTAGGTTTAACCACACTAAATCATCAGATATTCATGCGCGGAGTAGTACGTCAAAAGTAGTACGGTAAAAAAATAAGCCAGCTTTGTTATGCCATAGACACTCTTTGCTTTCAGAAACCAGTCAATTGATGCACTAATCTACTTCACATGCATGTTCATGTATCATTTAAATCAGTTTCAATCATATGCTTTGGGATTATTTTTTAAGTCGGATCATGTTTGTCATGTGAGCCGGTTTCAATTCCGGCCTAAAAATAACGTAATAACATTCCATCCACATACTGATATACTAGTACTTGTTCGTATAAATAGATACACAATGTACTACATACTCAGATTACATATTTGGCTATGACTGGAGAAATGGGGCTTATGGGATTTATGACCGGTGTAGCTCCTGATCAAATAGCACACTCCTGTAATCTGATAAAGACCGGTATTTCTTTGTTGGAAGCAGGACACCTGTTTCATTGATAGAATGGCGAACAATGTAGATACTGATCAGACTGTGCGGATGCACATTGCTGATACGAATCTACACTGGTCGCAAAACCCATAAATCCTATTTCTACAATCACATCCACATATGAGACACGCCATACTTTTACAATATTTACAATATTTTCAGTAAATGGCGTCAGAAGCTGACACAATTTTCAGAGTACATGCGGAATTATATCACACATGAACTATGCAACCCTTGTCAAGTTTTGATATTATTTATGAAAAATATTGTAAATTTTGTAAACGTATTTAATGAAATTACGCAGATGTCCGAATGATCAAAATCACATGACGTGTCTCACCCATGCATTGTCATTTTAAAGGAACTCTGTCTCAGATGATGTCTCATCGTGGACATATAACACTATGCCACGTAACGTATCGAAACAGGTTTTCATTGACACTAGAATTGATTAATTTACATGAAATTAGTAGCTACATTTCTATCGATTTCCGATAACAACCCGCTTGTTATATTTCAGTTACCGTACTAGTTAATATGGAATATAATTTCCTAAATTACACAAACATATTTTACCGCATATTTTCCAGTAGCCTATTTCATCAACATTGCAAAGTATACTTTACTACCAAAGTATACTTTGAGGGAGTAATCATTTATCTCCTGAAATACATAATTTCACATAGAACTAACAAATGCATATATTTCATGATTAAAAGTATGCAGAATTATTATACTGAATTTATTACATTATCACAGCCATTAAATGGCTGTGATAATGTAATAAATTCCGTATAATAAAAATTAATAAATGAAAAAAAAAAATGAAAATTTCTCCCCCAAAGTATACTTTGCTACTAAAGTATACTTTGCAATGTTGATGAAATAGGCTACTGGTCACTCGCGTACAGTTCAGTTCAGAAATACAGAACAAATATACAAATCTAATACAATACATTCCGCGCATACATGAAACACGGCGCCATTAAAAAACATACAACATGCGCGTTTTAATTGTGGCTGTGGGTCTTATGGGTTTTGCGATCAGTGTTGATCCAGATCAGCCTGTGCATCCGCACAGTCTGATCAGGATCTGCACTGTTCGCCATTCCAGCAATGAAACTCCGTTCACGCTTCTATAAGCAATATAAATCATTATCACGCTACAGCTGTGTGGTATTTGATCAGAAGTTACACTGGTCACAAACCCGTAAGCCCCGTAAGTTGTTATAGGGTTATAGAGAATAGTAGGTTAGTGCCGTGAATGGGGAAAAATATCCGGCAAGGCTCAAGAATTTCTTTATTTCTCATCAGAAGTATATGTTGTGACCACTCATTTGAACCGTCTCGCCGAGACGGTTCAAATGAGTGGTCACATCATATACTTTGGTTCAGAAAGAAGGAAAATAGATAGATAATAGTAGGTTAGTGCAGTGAATGGGAAAAAATATCTGGCAAGGCTCAGGAAACGGGATGGGCGAGGCTATGCCGAGCACATCCCGTTTCCGTGCCGCGCCAGATATTTTTTCCCATTCACGGCACTAACCTACTATTCTATTTATCCCGTCAGCACCAACAAATGGCTGTAAAATACAAAAATTGTATTGACTGGATATCAAAAATGTTTCACGGCACCGTGTTTCACGGCACATACGCACTGTGTTGACGGGATAAATTGTATTATTATACTACCTTGAACTACCACAATATAATTATATACTTATATACACAGGTGTAATTCCGTCAAGTTACACTTTATAATGCGTAGAAAGCTTGGGTCTATCGGTCACGAACTACCGTGAACAATCGATAATCTGGCTCTCTCGTTATCAGCGCAGACATCGCAAATAGCCACTACGTGTGTACATACGGGCATCTGCCTGATAAAAGCGCACCTAAGACAGGTGAAACCAACACAAATATAGTTTTCAAATTATAAAAACGAAAACGATGTACCGTGAAACCTGGTTAATCCGACATGCTCTGGGGCCAGGCCGATATGTCGGATTAACCAGTTTTCGTATTTGAATGAAAATAAATAACAAATTGACCTAAAACGTGATCTACGTTTATGTATATGCATTGTACACAAATAGTACAGTATGAAAACACAAATAGGAATGTGTATGGTGTATGTGTATCTACTACACAAGCACATGTTACCACCCCACCCCCACACAGCTAGACTAATAGAACAGTGTAGTCCCAGTTCAGCCTGATCATGTCTACTCAAACACAAAGCACACTTTATTGCACAGAAACATATTGGTCGACTTTTAAAAAAAAAATTGCAGCATTTTCAACCAGAATCGTGTTCTGTGTCATAGCGATTAGGCATTGAATGGGCAATACATACCGATTGAATGCCACAACTTACTTTTATTTTCTACTCACCTTAAAGATTGTCATTATCGGGTTATACATTCAATGTTTGCAATTATGGATTAACGACTGAACATAGGTTCCCGCTGTGAGCTTTATCGGCTTTTCACAAATGACAATCAAGCATTATATAGTAAAGGTGTTGGCGGGATCAGGAAACCATGTCCGATTACACAATGACCAGGTGTCCGAATACATTAACAAATTAACACAGGGCCGAATGGGCATTTGTCGGGACTATTTAAGTGTGTCGGAATACTCAGATGTCGGATAAAGCAGTTTTCACTGTATACTGTTGGGCTGAGCCTCCGGAGTCAGTGAGAAAGCTATTTCGCACCTGCTCTGGGGGCTTCTGCCAACCTACGACGTCACTTGCACACATTCTCAATCTGCCCGAAAAAAAATAAAAAAATTAAATATATATATTTACGTTCCATACAAATACAGCGACGCATGTCGTCGCAGGCTACTTCTAACGCTCGACACCTCCAACTTCAGACAATTGTTATACTATTTTGATACATCTTTAAACGATTTAACTCACTCTTTGACTATTTATGTATATAGCGAAAAACATTGTACATGTTTAATGCTAATAAATAATATTGTATAAACGATTTGAAAACGATATGAATCGTTCGTTTGTGGAACCAAGAAGAATTCCGGCTCATAGTCTAGCTTAAATGTACAATAGACTCGGCTGGGAAACCTTAGGAATTTTTCCGCGAGTCTTGGAATTCCTACGCGTTTCATAACCAGAACTGGTATACTTGATCTCATATGAGACACGCCATGTGAGTTTGTACCTTCGGAGAGCTGCGTAATTTCATGAAATCCGTTTACAAAATTTCCAATATTTTCCGTCAAACGGCGTCAAAAGTTGACAAAATGTTCAGAGTGCACGCTGCATCATTATATTCCGCATGTACTCTGAAAAGTTTGTAAACTTTTCACATTATTTATGAAAAATATTGGAAATTTTGTTAACGTATTTAATGATAATACGTAGATGTCCGAAGGTACAAAGTCTCATATGTGGCATTGACTGGATAAATGAAGCTTATGGGTTTTGTGACCAGTGTAGCTCCTGATTACATAGCACACTCATGTAGCCTCATAGCAATCTCATTTCCTTGTTAGAAACATGACGGGTGGTTCATTGATGGAATGTCGAACAGTGCAGATCCTGAGCGGATGCACGGGCTGATCTGAATCTACACTGGTCGTAAAACCCAATTTCTCCAGTTACAGTTACATATATAATATACATTGTACATCAGCCTTGTAATCTATATGCATGAGTGTGCATGATGACCAGTAAATTAAGCAGCTTTTCTATTTAGAGGCTTATAGGTCAAGGGTATGTTCAGAATGAGATTATATTATATCGTCATAAAACACCTGATCAAAGAATATATACTAACTGTACATATTAAGGTAGTAGGTCATAGATAGACACACTCAGCTTCAATGATAATTGCTCCATAAGAGTGATGTGATATATGAATATAACATATGTAAATATTGCCTTGTTATTGTATACTATATGGTACACTGAGTTGCCATCTCCGCCATCTTTGTATGTATAAGCCATCGTACAGTTTCACCACTTCGTGCGTTTGACACATACAGCAAATAATATGACAGCAAACCAAATAAAATTTGGTGCAATACATAATAGACATATATGACAACGGCATGCTATAAATATTATGCCAGCAAACTATAGAAAAGACGAGATATCTGAGCATTTCTCCCATCAATCTCAAAATAACTTTTGATGTGTAAGCTTTTCAATCAGATGCACCGTCTATGTTAGTGTACACGTTACCCATAGGTAAAGCCATATTTACTCGCATAGTAGGTGAGCAGATACCAGGGACAATACACTCAGGAAACTGCTTATATGTCACTGGAGTTGATAGGGTAATAACAGAGTACAGTAGTGGGTATATATGGTATGTGTTGTGTGGTTGGCCAGGTAAAAGTGATACACTGTGCGATTTTCATGTGTATGAGGCTATGTCTAATGGTGGTTCATGTTGTTAAAAACACAGAAACAAACCTGTCCAGACAACAGACATATTTTACAGTTTGGTGTAATATAATTGATAGGAGTCCGTTCTCCTGTCTTTTCTACATGTGATTAGTTACATTATATCATAAGTTCCACTTCACATTTTAAGTTCTTTGTCAAACGGCAGCACAGTGAAACTGGCTGATGGCTGGAACACACAAAGTTGGCCTACTTGGCCACTCCATGTGCCGTATAGGATACAGTAACGAGGCAGTATTCACATATATGTTATGCATATATTCTATCACATTTACGAGTCGGACACGTTTAAACCAACGGAAACACCGTTGTCTAATTATACAAACGGAAACGATGTATAAACGATGTGCAAACGATAGGCAATCGTTGGTTTGTATAACCAGGAACATATCCGGGTTGTATACTACATGTAGGCCGCAACATGAACTATAAGCCATTGTTCGTCATGACGTGCAACTGATAGTGAAGACAATGGCGAGTAACTTCCCTTTAAATAATTTCCGGTTTAACCAGTTCAACACTACATACATGTACCCCATTACGCATTCCGATCCGGAGACAGGTATATATACAGGGAAGATTTGTTGAAGGTTCCCAAAAGGAAACAAACACAAAATAATGGAAAAGGAAGAGAAACGATCGTTTGGTACAACGATACAGTGGGGTCAGCGTGTAAGTGCACACACGAACGAACACGGCAGGTTGGTTCCAACCTGTCGTGTTCGTTCGTGTGTGCACTTACACGCTGACCCCACTGTATGCATATAAACGAATCTACTGCTTTTGGGAGGGGCCCAAGTGATTCTGGTGTTGCGAGGACCTGGCATCAGATCAGGATTATTCTGATTTCAGGGCTGAATATATAGTTTATTCATTGCAAATATTCAGTTCTGATGGAGGTCCCCAGGGTGTCCGGCTTAGAGAGGTTTCACTGTAAATCAGACAGTTGATCATTCTGAGCCATATAATTAAGCGTGCTCTGCGATCACGAACATACATTATCACCTGAGATAAATGACCAAGACATTCATCGAAAGTAAGATGACGGGTGTTGTATTGGTGTCCGGTTGGAGAGATTCCACTGTACTTCTACCATAATAACTCTTACAAACGGTTCGACGTAACAAAATGGCTACGTGTTTCAGCGACATTTCGAAGGTGGCAACTGTCAGGGACGTGTTAATGGTGGCGCGAGTGTGAGACAAATGTACAGGTGATTCAAGTATTCAAGTATTGAATCAATCCTTCGCGTATATAATATTGAAGATATTACATGTTGGGAAACTCTTACAAACTTTACGAGGTAAATGTACACAGACATAATGTACGGACGGACGGGCGGACGGTCGGATGGAACCTCAAGAGCAACGCAATATGGGGGGGGGGGGGGGTGCTGGGGCATAACAATCATATTAAATCAACACTCACGTAGTATCCTCTGTGTACCTTAAGTGTCGTGTAAATCGTCTTTTCTATCCGTGTTATCCACGTACCAATCAATATCATTATCAACACACTTTAAAATTAAAACAAATGAACATCCGTGTTTGTCAGTTACATTCAAGACACACGAGAACGGGTCGATACACCGTTCTAGATCGAGAAAATGAACTGAAGGCGCATTGTTAACAACATAATAAATTATGGCCTTGTTCGCCTCAACACGCGATATTATATGTGGACAAACATTGATATACGATACGTGTGTTATTATTAGAAGCTTAATTATCGTTGTAAAATCGTTAAAACTATATCAACACCGGCTGTGCTATTTATTTGTAGATTAGCTGTTGCCGAGGCGGTTATCATTACCATAGCAACGCCGTTATTTCCGGGACTTCATTGAATTATCTTCCGTTTCCATGGGCGTGACCTACCTAACCCTGACCGAGACGGGAATAATGAGGCTTATGACATTTTGACGAGTCCAGTTTATGGACAGCTAGCTCATTGGTCCGTTGTGAAATGTTGCTGTGAATAGAGAAACGGGGTGTATGGTTTTGCGACCAGTGTATATCCAGATCAGCCTGTGCATCCGCACAGCCTGATCAGGATCTACACTGGTCGCCATTCCATCAATGAAACACCCGTCATGCTTGTAACAAGTAATATGAATCCTTAGTATGGTACAAGAGCGTACTATTTCATCAGGATCTACACTGGTCGCAATTCTATCAATGAAACACTCGCCATGCTTGTAACAAGTAATATGAATCCTTATTACGGTACAAGACGTTTAGAGAGCTCTCGAAATCAATTAATGATATCTCGAAATAATTTAGAGAGCTCTCGAAATCATTTGTAGCGAGCATTATATAACTTTGATTTGGAGAGCTCTCTAAATCATTTGGAGCTATCTCTAAATCATTTGGAGAGCTCTCTAAATCATTTCGGGAGCTCTCGAAATCATTTCGAGCTAGCTCTAAATCAATTAATGATAGCTCAAATTGATTTGTAGCGAGTATTATATAACTTGATTTGGAGAGCTCTCTAAATCATTTGGAGAGCTCTCGAAATCATTTCGAGCCAGCTCTAAATCAATTAATGATAGCTCAAATTGATTTATAGCGAGCATTATATAACTTGATTTGGAGAGCTCTCTAAATCATTGGGAGCTATCTCTAAATCATTTTGAGAGTTCTCGAAATCATTTGGAGAGCTCTCGAAATGATTTCGAGCTATCTCTAATTCATTTCGAGCTAGCAATATATATCTTATTTGGAGCTAGCATTAAATCGCTTGAAACTATGAAAACGATGTCTCCCTGAATTATTGAATTACGCATTGAATTACGCAGCACGATTTACCCAAATATACCCAAATCGTCATTAAAAATAACATTTAAAATTATATTATATACTTTTTCTACAATATATCATTAGTATATCATATAATAACCACATTTTGACCGAAACATAGGAAGAATAAAGCACATATGTCTGCGGGAAAAAGGTTAATATAGCATTATTATAAAGGAAGACTACCGAGACTCATTAATTATGTCTCAGTTGTCTAACTTTAGGTTATCATCGACCATGATTGCATATCGCACATAATGTGGTTGTGACTGGAGAAATGTGGTTTATGGGTTTTGCGACCAGTGTAGATCCAGATCAGCATGTGCATCCGCAGTCTGATCAGCATCTGCAACATTCGTCATTCCATAAATGAAACCCCCAGTCATGCTTCGAACAATGTATTAATGTAGTATTAGTTTTAGTAGTTTATATATTTAAATTATATATTACTACCGTATATAAATATATAATTATCTACTTGTTGACATAACAGTTTTCACACACTGTCTCCTTGGATGTCAACATTAGAGAGGTTCTACTGTTTTTATGAGTATTTCAATTACAAATCATCATTCCCATTTAGCCATTATAAAGTGCATTATATTCCTTGGCTTCCTAGCTCTAAGTTTAATAATCGCGGTATTCTCCCTTTATTTCATGTACAAATATTTCCATTTTGCATCAAAACATTATAAAAGGCCCCGGTATAGCAAATTAATGACATATATTATGTAAGTACAGTCCAAACATCATTATTATAATGTGTAGAGCTTTATTTATTAACAAATATTGTAATTACATGAAGATTTGGGTAGATTTGGGTAAATCGTGCCATCCCAAATTTAGTGCGACTTTACCTAGACCGGAAGTCACCTGTCACACGTGCAGTAGTGAATACACATATATATGTCGAGCATGTTTACAGTACAGGTTGAAGTAACGGACCGAGGTCTATAAATACGTTAAATATGCATAAAAGCATCAATCAATGAAAAAGAAATAAGCTAAACAATTTTTGTTTACTCCATTCATATACTCCATATTGAAAGATACGAAGTTTTTAATAGGCTCGGTGCACAAGCGTACAGAGATTTCAAAAGCGCGGGAAGGGAGCGCTTATTGTTTTTTTCCTCCAGTTCCCACGTGGAGAGGTATTTGGAGATAGCATCAAATCAAGTGTATAATACCTTCTCTAAATCAATAAGAGATATCTCCACATTAATTCGAGAGCTCTCCAAATGATTTCGAGAGATCTCCAAATGATTTAGAGATAGCTCCAAATGATTTAGAGAGCTCTCCAAATCAAGTTATATAATGCTCGCTACAAATGATTTCGAGAGCTCTCTAAGTGATTTCGAGATATCATTAATTGATTTCGAGAGCTCTCCAAATGATTTCGAGAGCTTTCCAAATGATTTAGAGATAGCTCCAAATGATTTAGAGAGCTCTCCAAATCAAAATTATATAATGCTCGTTACAATTCGAGATATCATTAATTGATTTAGAGCTAGCTCCAAATGAATTAGAGACCTCTTCAAATGAATTGGAGATAGCTCGAAATGTTTTATTGCTAGCTCTAAATATATATTGCTAGCTCGAAATATTTAGAGCTAGCAATATATATTTGAGTTTATGTAGATTTGGCGTTCCATACTTCCACGGCTATATAGGCACATTTAGTCTATTCTTGTGATTACATTCAATGAATTGTGCTGTGCGCATGAATAGTTAAACTATGACGTGATTCCTGTTTATATGAACTAGATATATTTGAGTGCATGTTTGGAATGTGTTACATCACATTAACATAGTAGATTCGTCGAGATCCTCTGCAGGTTTTCAAATAACTTTATTTTGACTGTAATACGAATTAAACATTTTGCATGGTAACTCTTTGTTTCCAAGAAAACACGCGCGCACAATTATATTATCAAGATTAGTGCGGACCGTGCTGTATTTCGTCGAAGCTGTCTGTGGCGGGTCGCTCGAATGTCCGCCGTATATACACGGACGTGAACTAACATGTGTCGTCTGTAGAAGTAAAATAAATGCAACCGCTTGCACTAAGCAATAAACGATTCTCAGAAGAAAGTGTTGCAGTTAGTACCTAATGTCACAATCTCACATTGTACAGTGAAACCTCTCTAAACCGGACACCCTGGGTGGTCCCCAGGGTGTCCTGCTTAGAGAGGTGTTTCACTGTAAATCAGGCAGTTGCTCATTCTGAGCCATAGCTGTGTGCTATGCGATCACGTACCGACATTATCAACTGAGATAAATGGCATAGAACATCATCAAAAATAAGGTCACATGTGTTTTATTTGTGTCCGGTTTAGAGAGGTTCCACTGTATATGGATGCCTGTTACAGTAAATAACGTGGTGAGGCAAACAGCATGTTGAATGGTAAATACTTTTGAAACGCGACGAATATGATTTGCACTATATTTCTTTACATGCGGCAATATTAGCTGCTAATAGTAAATAACGTATATTTCCAGCTAAAGACGCATTGTATAATCTTTAGATATGTAAATAATAATTATTATTTCGGCCATAGATGTAATATCAAATAGAATGTATAATATCATGTCACATTTTTATGGAAGCGTCCTGGTGCCAATGCTAAAATATATTATGTATCTCATAAATACGAAGTCCTAATTATGTGATAGTAGCTCCTAATTAGGAGTTATTATCTCCTAATTAGGACTTACTATCTCCTAATTAGGAGTTAGTAACTCCTAATTAGGAGATAATGTATTTTGTAGCATTGACACAGATAGTAAGTCTTAATTAGGAGATCTCCTAATTAGGAGTTACTATCTCCTAATTATGACGTAGTATCTCCTATGTAGGGGCTACTATCTCCTAATTAGTTTAGCATTGGCACCAGGACGCTTCCATACATTTTAGACACAAGGGACAAGTGCCTGCGATGTTCGCCTTTCGGTTACTCAGACATATAAACTGCCGTCAGCCAAATAAATCGACCCTGATGTAATTAAGAAAGGGTTGAAGAATGATCAGTACCTATAGGATTGCCACACATTTCCTAAAGTACATTTTCTCAGCCAACTGACGGCCAATATCAGACCAGTAGCCTATTGCATCAATTACTAGTGGCCGGATTAGCTCAGTAGATAGAGTGTCGGACTGCGAATCGAGAGACCCCGGGTTCGTATCCCACCTCGACTGCTGCGAATAGTCGATTCGGTGTGTCCTTGGGCTTCGTGCTAGCCTAGTCCTATCGGATGGGGACTTAAATAGTCGGTCCCGACATGCAAGGCCATCGAGCCAGTGTCGTCGTTAAATCAAAGCATAAACAATTTATTAATAAATAATCATCAAAATTGCAAAGTATACTTATCTAGCAAAGTATACTTTCAGGGAGTAATCATTTATTTTTCCCACAATGCATTATGACATATAGAACTAACGACTGCATACAATTTGATGATTAAAAGTATGCAGAATTATTATACTGAATTTATTACATTATCACAGCCAAAATGGCTGTGATAATGTAATAAATTCAATATAATAAAAATTAATAAAGTTATCCTTAAATTGAAAATTTCTCCATCAAAGTATACTTTGCTAGAAAAGTATACTTTACAATGTTGGTGAAATAGGCTACTGGTCCATGGCCATTATACATAACCGCTTGCGTTAAGCTTGCCCAGATTATCAACGTTTCTGTACATGTATTTAACACATATATGCTAAGTTATACTAGTAATCAAGTAATTTGATAAAACACCGCTCATGCTCAGCTAGTCAAGAAAGTGGGTTTCAAGCACAATATATTCGAGTATTTTGAAATAATGAAATTGACAAATATTATTGGCAAGATTAACGCAGGCGGTAGTGTATGTATGTCAAGTCTGCATTGGTGTGTTATATGTCCATATAAATACCCTCTCTCTCTCTCTCGCGCTCTCTCTCTCTCTCTCTCTCTCTCTCTCTCTCCACCTCGCATTGTAACATTGATAGTGTATGTATGTCAAGTCTGCATTGGTGTGATATATATGTCCTAAGCGACCGTCTCGTAAAAGTAACACATTATCTCTCGTGGCTTAATGCGTAGGTGACGGCTGATATAAGGTCTGTGACATTGGCTACTTTGACCATCCTGCGCATCCGCGCAACTTAATCAGGGTATACACAGTTTGTAATGCAGTCACTTAAAGCTTACACCCGTCATGCTTCTAACAAACCGTAGTGCTGGTAGACGTAGATCGTTACAGGCTCCTATATGTGGCTGTGACTGGAGAAATGGGGCTTAATGGTTTTTTCCACCAGTGTAGATCCAGATCAGCCTGTGCATCCGCATAGTCTGATCAGGATCTGCACCGTTCGCCATTCCATAAATGAAACACCCGCCATGCTTCTAACAAGCAATGTAGATAATCATCATTCTACAAGAGTGAGCTATTTGATCTGAAGCCACACTGGTCACAAATCCATTAAGCCCAATTGCTCCTCCAGTCACAGACATATATGAATAATGCGCTACCTGTAGCAGATCAGGTTCACCATACAAGCCATGAAAATGTTCGTAAGTGCAACATTATGTAATTTCAAACTTAATTCGGGAATGGTATGAATTCTGAGGTTCAGTGACATTTACCATCATGCATCTCTTTACATCTATGAAACTATTCAACATGAACACAAATCAATAGAAGACTGTCATCAAATGTCACTCGATCTTTGGAGATACTGAAAGAAATATAATAATGATTATTAAGATTAATCAAAACTAGCTCAGTTCACTTTGACGGCACAATATTTCCCATCCAGCATGGCGATGCTGTGGTAATGGGAAGGGAATGAGTTGTTGGAATGAGAGTGCTAACTCCCATAGGCCACATTCTTCCACGGAACCATTCAATTATCATTTAAAAAATAGAAACATGAAGTAGAAAACCACAAAATACAACACGGCAGATAGTGAAAATATTAGTACAAACATGAAAAAAGCATTGTGTAGCTAATTGATGTGTCAGAAAATACTACGTGGCTGATACTGGAGAAAGGGGCTTACAGCGTTTGCGACAGTGTAGATCCAGATCAGCCTGTGCATTCGCAGTCTGTTCAGGTTCTGCACTGTTCGATACTAGAAACACCTGTTTTTAACAAGCAATATACATGTAGATCGTTATACATCGGCAACGGTATGATCAAAGTAGGCAATGGGGGTGTCTAATTCTGCGGCCCGTTTCACTAAACTTCGTACGACTAAAATATTGTATTCGTAAGTGCAAAATTATGATCGTCTGTAAATTTCAATTGATTGATATACATTTATTGAGCATAGGCTGCTAGTGCAGCCTATGCTCAATACATGTAAATCAAATAATTGTTTACAAGAACAAATTGTTAATGTGAACATTTACAGACTTAATTTTGCGCTTACGAACATTTAGTCGTACGAAGTTTAGTGAAACAGGCCCCTGATCTTGCAGCAGAGAGCAGTATGTAGTATGCACACTTGATATTACACTACCGCCTACGCTGAGGGCTGTAATTAATGTTGTGAGAACTTGTAGCCCAAGCCCATTGTACTTATATGCAATAAACTATGTTTAAACCACCGCCTACGCTAATCTTGCCAATATGGCTCGTATTTGTATATTAAATCCCAACTCTCGTCAAGTGATTCTGGTGTGGCGAGGACCTGGCAGCAGATCAGGATTATTCTGATTTCAGGGCTGAATATAATAAAAAAAATTATTGTAAATATTCAGTTTTCCTCCACCATTTGTACATGTACTTGTACAGGTCATATATGGGATTTAGTACTAAACCCATTGACCAGGCCTTAAATGACCTTAGCTGTTGATAGGCCGTTAAATCCCAACACACACACATTGACGTGCCTGTGCAATAGTTCCTCGTGTCCGGTCAATAGTTACACGTGCGCGGTTAATAATCAAAACTATTTCACCCCTCAACGTCATGCTTTTTATCGAACATTACGTCTAAAATTCAACGTAAATTCTCAGTCGACACGCCCACGCCAAAGTTGCGTTCATTGTGTCACATACACTGTTTAAATGTTGAGTCATAAAACAATTATTTCATGGTCATTCGGGGAACAGTAGTATTGCCCGAGGCCGAAATAACTATATTGTTTTATTACAAAAGGCTTGACTATTTTGCTTGAAAGCAAGCAGCTTGATTAGTTCTGCCTGAGCTCAGACACAGCCAATCAAACGGCTTGATTGTGCGTTGAGATCGATAATATATCGATTGTCTAGTAACATAAGGTCGTAACTGCTATGTTGCTATGTTACTAGAACATCGATATGTTCATAAACGACGATATTCTGGGGCCCGTTTCACTAAACTAAACGATACGAACTTTCTTACGTCTACGATACTTTTCGTACGAACTTCTTGCGAACTTCTTACGTGCGTTTGACTAACATGTTCGTGCGAAATTTCTTAAGTTACTAACTTCTTCAGTATTGGAAATCCATCAAGCCCTTTGAATGTAAACTTCCGGTCCGACTTTGACAACCAGACGACTGCTGTCAAATCAACGTCCTTAGTCCCGCATGCTGAACACCAGGAAAGTGAATTGGACTGACACTGAGTGTCCCTTCCACGGCGCCCAGGTTGTTCGGAATCCTGGCCATACTATAAAAGGCATTTTTACAGTTGGCCGGGTCTTGTTCCTCGGTGGGAAAACTGATGTTGTCCAGTCGATTATTGATGGCGGAGACAACATCTTTAATACACCGAGAAACTGAACTCCCAGAGACACCATGGATGTCGCCAGCCTCGGAGTAGAACTCACCCTTCGCCAGGTAGCGCATGGTAGCCAATGTATGCACAGTTTCAAGTGCTCGAGTCTTTGACGATCTCAAATGTGATTTTTATTTGTTTTAGCTTTTTTACTGTATACTATACGGGGCATGGAGTTGCTATATTGTCCATCTTAGTGTATGCAAACCATCATTAACTTTTACCTCGTGTAGCGTTTGACACATACCACAACTAATCTGACATACCAATAAATACAAGTTTGTGCAACGTCCTATTTGTTGTTTCCATCACACTTATATACAAAGTTTTGATTTTGCCCCCCCCCCCCCAATGCAGCAGGTTGGATACGCGATCGAACCTTTTTGCCAGGCCTTACATGACCTTAACCTGTTGTATAGCTTTCTGGCATAAGTCTAAGTGATGAAACTGTAAGATGGTAATACAAAGATGCCGGAGATGGCAACTCGATGTACCTATAGTATACAGTAACAAAACAAATGTTGTTTTCTGAAAATGTTCTGGAAATGGCTGCAAACATTAGACGGACAAGGGTAATATTCCTAATATGACAACAAATTATATATATTGCTTTTGAAAGTTATTCGATTTGTGCTTTCATCCATTTCAACCCTACACCACACTACAATTATAGTGAATCACTCCTCATTAAACCACACTATAGCAGGCTGCATTTGCTGGCTAACTGATCAGAAGATAACTTTATAGTGAGTAACTACTCCATAAGCCATGTTATATAAGGCTGAATTTGTTGGGATAACTGATAAGCATCTACAATTATAAGCCACGTTATATCAGGCTGCATTTGTTGGGCGAACTGATGAACAGCTACAATTATGATAATTACTCCATAAGCCACGTTACATATGCGGCTGAATTTGTTGGGCTAACTTATTGATAGCTATAAATATAGTCACTACTCTATAAGCCACGTTATATCAGGCTGCATATGCTGGCTAACTGTCAGATCAGCAGGTACACGTATAGTGAGTCACTATTCTATAAGCCACGTTATATCAGGCTGCATTTGCTGGACTAACTGATAAACAGCTACACGAATAGTGAGTCACTACGTTTTAAGCCACGTTATATTAGGCTGCATATGCTGGCTATCTGTCAGATCAGCAGGTACAAGTATAGTGAGTCACTATTCCATAAGCCACGTTATATCGGGCTGCATTTGCTGGACTAACTGATCAACAGCTACAAGTATAGTGAGTCACTACGCTATAAGCCACGTTATATCTGGGTTGCATTTGCTGGATAACTGATAAGCAGCTAAAGCTAGATAATCCGGTCTGCCTACGCACGTACGGCCCCTATAAGTGATTTGAGAAACTTACAAAAACTTCCAAAAAATAAACACACGAACAGACAGACAAAAACTAAAAAAAATTAAACAGACGAACGGACGTACGATCAGTAGTGAGGGTAATTGTATTAATGCGGAAGGATGTATCGTTACTAAGTAATGCCAAAAATAAACGGACAGACAGACAGGCGGAAGGATAGGGCAAAATGCCAAAAATAAACGGACAGACAGACAGGCGGAAGGATAGGGCGAAATATTCACCACCAATTTGACAGACGATGTTATTCATGGAATACATTTATGGCGGCCGTGACACTTGCGCTAAACAATCTTCGCACGACAGCCCAATAACGCAGGCGGTTGTGTCAAAGGAAACTCCTCGTGCCTTTACTGCATCTCATACAAGTAAATGATATTCGATCGTCTTTCTGAGACGAAAAATCGCGTTTCCACATCCGGTAACATTTGTACGTGTTGTGGGCGGCCAAGTCCGTTGTCACGTGACAACAGCTTCGTGACCTTTCCACCATCGGCCACACGAAGAAGGTTTGAAGATCTGATTCCCGTTATGTACACGTTGTTTTCATTATCTAACGCACTGCTGTATGGTCTGTCAAGGTCCTTGTCCGTCAGAATCTGTAGGATATCTCCAGTGGTTGACATGGTTACTAGTGACCCCTTGGTGCCAGACTGACCTTCGCAAGAAATATACAAGATACTGGTTTTCAGGTTCAGGGTCACGGAAACTGGTCGGAGGATGTTCGGATTTTCTCGTGAAGCAAAGTTGATGACTTGCAATTCGCGTCCGCCTTTGTCCATAAATATCACGGCATTGCCATCATCTTTCGCGGTAACGATGAATTTATCATCGCAATAACTGACGCCCCAGCATTCCCTGCGCGTAGTGATACACCTCACAGCGGCCATGTTGTTTCCGAATACGCGAACTATTTGTATTGATTTCTCCAGCGGAATGGTTACGGCGATCTCATGCGGCGATATGCACGTGGCGTTCCATGGTTCTTTGCTCATGTGGCAATATGCCTGGTAGACGAAATCCTTTGTCATCAGTTTGATCCTGCTGTTGTTACAATCCACCAGCACGACTCGGGAGTCCGGCAGTATTGTAGCACCCGTGATCGTACTGTCATGTGCATCGGTGCTGATGTGTACATTCAAGTCGGAGATTTTCACGGCGCGTTTAGATTTTTCTGGTGCTGGTGGGGTGATTTGTTTTGTGACCGTTCCCTTGGAGCAGCGTGTATGACGGCGGACGTGTTCTCGTACAGGTGCACCTCATTGTCATCTCCTACTGAATGGCACTGGCGTAGTAGCCGTGGGTTGGCAGGACCACCGTCCGATGAGGTGCTCCCACTGACTTCAGCAACGGAATCCGACTGCGATCGGTCGCGGGTTCGAGCGCCTTTTGGTGCATTTTCAGGACCAGTTCCATTGGGTTTATTCTCTGCCTGCGAACGTCGTGCAATTTCTTTCTCGGGATGTCTTGTAATTTCAGTATTCACATACATCCACGCGCGGGAATCGGATGGTTTCTCTTGTGTGTCGCCGGTTGCACCTATCGGTTCTGGATTCGCAAATTCGACAGGTGTACTGCTGGTGCTAGATTCCGACGATGTGTCCACATCACTTGTGGCGTCCGAGTCTATCACTGTGATCTGCAGAGACTCTAGCATATCTGAATGAATCTTTTGGTTTGCTCCATTGACACTGGTTTCATTCGCCGCGGTAGATCTCTCAGATTTCGGCGTGCTGGTTTGATATTTGGCCGCAATATCTTCCCTGGAGAACCGAGCCGCGTCAGGTATTGTGGCCGTCATTGAGCGGAAGGGGTACCGTGACATAGTCTGTGCCATTGGCCGCTCTGGTCGTGGTCGGACTACAACCGGCACCGTCATGTTGCTCTCTATCGGGACGGTTACTGGACGTCTCGAGTCCACTGATACTGTGTTAGTACTTCTCGGCTGTAGATCCCGGCTTGACGGACGCTGCGAGATCTGGTTTGCGGTCGATGATGACGGACGCGACGTAATGACTGACCGCGGTGATCTGAGCCGGGAACCAACATGTTGGTGTGTGTCGTTACCGCTGTTTCCATGTTCTCTCGGCGGCGGCACGGGAGGCTCCTTGGTATTTTGAATCTGAATATTAATATCTGGTGGTGATGCTAGCTCCGTGATAAACTGTTCAACGTACACATGCCCAGTCTCTCCTCCAGAATTGAGGAACCCAAGCAACTGCGTTCCAAGTTTGAAATCTAATTTTATCATTTTAATATGTCCATGACAACCTTCAAGAACAGTCCCATGACCTTTGACTTCATTTCCGACAGTTGATAGCGTGTCTAATGTTTGAGATATGTTTCCCGTCAATGGTAAATCGTCTAGTATGTTTTCTGATTCAGCTACTTCGGTCTTTATTCGTTCATACTTCTCACACTGCGCTTTCAGTACAATAATCTCGCCGTCGTGGTTCAGATTCACCTGTTCTTTCACATTTGTTTCCAATCCAGTAAGAAATGCTTCCACTTTATTCCTAAAGTCTTTAATCTCGTTCAGAATCACGCTTTTCTGAACACCCAGCTGTTCGATATTGGACTTCAAATGCGCAATCGTGTCCTCTAAGTACTTGTTTAGGTTCTGAAGATCCATACGAACCACCCTGAATCTGCTCGTGAACTCGACATGGTCTTCAATATCGATGACATGGCACTGCCTGTGGTTATTCTTAAAGCATTTACTGCAGATCGGCAAACTGTGCTCCGTGCAGAAGAACTCGATATGTTTGCCGGAATGTTCCGAACATTTCTCCGTCTTCGCCTCGTCATTGTCGCTGTCGACGGTGAGGATCGTGTTCTGGTTGTCGAGCAGTGAGACCAACAGGTGGTTCAGCGGGAAAAGACTGGCCCACGTATCGATCCTGTAAAAGACGTACAGAAAGTTGGACGAGGTGTCCGTGGTCATGGTGGTTATCTATCATGTCGGTTTTCATCTATAGATAATGCCAGGATGGTGTAGTTTTGTATTAAGTTTACCACGCTCTGCTAGGGAACGCGAGCCGCGGAATTCCTACCGTCTTCGAGCCGAGCCTGATAAATACATTTTACCAGGGTGGTGTATTTTGGCATACTGTATTCAGTTTATTAGGCGCTGCTAGTAAAATGACTTAGCAAACGATGTGCAAACGATGTACCGGTACATGTGCACATGATTGGCAATCGTTTGTAGAATTCGGAACAAATCCGTACTTTATATACTGTACAGCCCGGATTTGTTTCTGGTTCCACACACGAACGGTTGTCTATCGTTTAGACATCGCTTTCATGTTTTTTGGAATTGAAAAACGAGATTTCATTAGTTTAGACGTGTCAACGAGTACATTGTTTCCTAATTGAACAACGAAAACGATGTACATGTACAAACGATAGTCAATCATTCTTTGTGTGTGGAACACTGAACAAATCCGGACTGTATATACTGTACCGTGTGAAGGCCTGTGGAGACGGGGTAATAGAGCGGCATACGGGGCACGGGAAGTCCGACACCAGCACGCGCTCCCGGCTCTTGCTGACGATGTACGAGTGTAGGCACGCGTCACAGAGCGTGTGTTGACATGGCAACATGCGCGGCGTCTTGTAGATGTCCATGCATATCGGGCAGCTGAGCACGCTGTCCTGTGGACTCGACTTTATCTTGATGTGAGTCGACATCTTCACTAGACGTGCCTCTAAAAGTTGACATTTGAACACGTGGTGACTGTTTGACCACATAGCCCTATGTTTCCGGCGTTTGTGTTGAAGCCAGAAACGTCAGGGCTAACTTAGTGACTACTAAGAATTTGAAGTCATACAGTGGGGTCAGCGTGTAAGTGCACACACGAACAAACACGACAGGTTAGAACCAACCTGTCGTGTTCGTTCGAGTGTGCACTTACACGCTGACCCCACTGTATATAATTATAATAAAGGATCTCAAACGAGTTTCCGACGTCAATACTTTGTCCGCCATTTACGGACGTTTTGTTCGTTTGGCATAATGTTAGCGCATACATGCAATAGGAATATGCAGTTAGGGTGATGCGGCTAGCCAATCAAATTCGCTCCAGGTATTACACGTGTGTGCCATATCACTCTTATGAAATGGGTTACAGCACGTCGTAACAATGTTTTCATGCAATACATAATTATTCCCTAATTAAGGAATGTTTTACTTATCTTCAACACTGTGTACTCGTCGTCACTGATCGGTATGAGCCATAGTTGTGTGTTATGCGATCACGATCATACATTATCTCCTGATATAAATGACCAAACGCATCAAAAATAAGATCACACGTGTTTTCTTGATGTCCGGTTTAGAGCGGTTTAACTGTATCGTAAATTGATTTATTTTCGATTTGTGCTGTAATGCGTTCTAACGAATTCGAATTGGTTAGAACGAATTGGAATGCGTTAGAACGAATTTGAAAGCGTTAGAACGAATTTGAATACGTTCTAACGAATTAGAATTCGTTAGAACGAAATCAAATTTGTCAGAACATGTTTTTCTCTTCTCATGTCCCTTATACAACTCTGTAAAGATCCTCTGTTTGCAAGAAATCAGACCCTCTACCTTTACCATGACAAACACGATGTTATATATTGTCGAGTAATTAATATCTACGATCTGTCTGTCGGGCTTTATTTACATTATTTACATTAACTCAAATCGACAGTGAACAGTTTATTAGTTTATCAAGTTTTAATGGCACCATAGCTGCTGCGATCATTGTCTCAGATAGTAAATATGTGGGGGATTCGCTTTATTGGCTGCGAATGACGCATATCAACAAATACACCATTTTATTTGATCAAATTCCATATAGTTTCTGTTTTATACTGCTATCTTCTAGCATACACTGTGATAAACAGGGGATATTATTTATAATGAATACCCGCTATCATTGTAGAAGGCAGCACACTGTGTGAAACATAACCATTTTTTATTGCGAATTAATACAAGCTATAGAAATAGTATTCCCGTTATACACACTAGTGTAACCATTGATTACGGGAAACTGGTATTCGCAATACTGGTTATGTTTTGAGTAAGTCTAAAGATACGCATATTTTCTACCACGCCTAAATTTGTTTACAGGCGACTCGTCAGGTACAATTTGTTTTACAAATACATTATAAATCTACAAGTAAATTATTTCTTTCTGATCTGTTTCCTTATTTTCTGCGCATATCGGAGCCGCATCCCTTTAAGGTGACATATTGCAGAAATATTCTACATGGACTAACGACCTTAAGTTTATTACAACATGCAATGTGTATGAATGTACATGTACCTCTGTCGTAAGATATATGTGCGTGATGATTTATAATACAGTGCAACCTCTCTACAACAGCCACCCATGGGAAGAGGCAAAATTGGCTGTTATAGAGAGGTGGCTGTTGTAGGGAGGTTAATGCTGAATACAATTTTATCGTCTGATGTTTATTTATTTTCTTCAATAATTCTCAATAAAAACATGTTTTGACAGCATTTTAGAATCATTTCCAATGGAAATGATTCTAAAATGCTGTCAAAACATGTTTTTATTGAGAAAGAATGCAAAATCAACATCAAACGACAATGTTCATGCTCAGCAGTGTAAAGGTTAGATATAGATGAACTCATCCATTTGGGATATAAAATAGCGGCTGTTACAGAGAGGTGGCTGTTGTAGAGAGGTGGCCGTTCGGGGAGGTTCGACTGTATGATATTTATTAAACGAGTTTCATAAGAAACGAGGTTATGCCGATTTTCTTATGAAATTAGTCAACGAGTTTAATAAATATAATATGTAATCGTCACAAATGTGAGATTATATCTATTGCATAAGCATATTGTCATACATTGACGCTGTAATGGTCACGAAACTTGTTTTCTGTAATGAGCTAATTTGCATATTTATTACACTAGTCTAGTGTATGCGTTTTATTACACTAGTATATTAGGAGTTTTATTACACTGTGTTATTACACTGTACAAACACATTTTATTCAATAAATAACAGGCTTGCCGCTTAAAGTACTCTTAAAATACGCCAGCTTAATCACAAGTCAACCTGTGCAATTTGGCCAGTGACTACACAGTTTAACATTCAATAATTGACATCACACCAATATGCCGCCATAATATTATTAGACATATTCGTATTCAGCACGATGTGCATTGGTCGCAAAATGCTAAAGGTTATTTTTTTCTATAGACGGCATGCGTAATATGTCTCTGTGACTGGATAAATGGGGATAATGGATCTTGCGACCAGTGTAGATCCAGATCAGCCTGTGCATCCACACAGTCTGATCAGGATATGCACTGTTCGCCATTCCATCAATAAAATACCCGTCACGCGTCTAACAAGCGATCCTGGTAATTATCAGGCGTCAGGAGTGTGCTATTGGATCAGGAGTTACACTGATCACAAATCACATAAGCCCGGCGAGGCTCTGCCGAGCACATCTCGTTTCCGAGCCGCGCCAGATAGTTTTCCCATTCACGGCACTAAGGCTTTAAAATGCAAAACAATAATCCCAGCCACCGCACATATTCATACGCAGTGATTAGGTCGTATTGACAGGATATCAAAAATGTTTCACGGCACCGTGTTTCACGGCACATACGCACTGTGTTGACGGCATAAAACCCTTTTCTCACAATTATATTTCAATGGAACTGTGGAAGCCGTATATTGAGGGGAAAATTGTCACAGTTGATCATTCCAATATATATTTAAATGTATGATATTTTAAGTGGCATTTTTATGCCCCACCACGATAGTGGATGGGGCATTTAGTGTTACCCGTGTCCGTCCGTCCGTCCGTCCGTCACCAACTTTGTAAGTCGTAACATCTAAAACCGTACTGGCTACATACCTGAAACTTGGTATGTAGCTTCCTTATGATGAGTAGATGCGCAAAGTTTATTTCGATTTTTGATTCGACCCTCCCGGATCATGGATTGTCTCCCCTTTTGGACTTGGAATTTTGCCTCGTTTATTATCAAAGCGATATGAGGGGCATCCATTTTCTAGTTAGACTTATATGTTTAAGGTTATATGTCACGATTTCATAAACATCGCCAAAATGTCATTCATCCATGGAATAAAAGCGCATTGGCAAGTCTGAATTCTGAATTGAGTTCCTTTAAATTTTGGGACACAAGGACATAATTTATAGCGCTCTAAGTGTCTTTTTTTTTGTCACTATATACACATTGTAGTCGATCGTATTTGTCTTTCCACGAACTTATATGCCTTTTTACGGAGACCCGCAGGAGGACTTCTCGCAAACCTTAAACAGACCAAATGTTGTTCATACTACAGTAAACGCAACAGACCATGTTGTATTACTTATATAGAGAATAGTAGGCTAGTGCCGTGAATGGGAAAAAATATCTGGCAAGGCTCAGGAAACGGGATGGGCGAGGCTCTGCCGAGCACATCCCGTTTCCGTGCCGCGCCAGATATGTTTTCCCATTCACGGCACTAACCTACTATTCTATTTATCCCGTCAACACCTACACATGGCTGTAAAATGCAAAAATTGTATTGACTGGATATCAAAAATGTTTCACAGCACCGTGTTTCACGGCACATACGCACTGTGTTGACATTGCATGCTCTGATAGTTTCAAAAATGTCAATAGCCAACATAACGTTAACATTAAGAATCATTATATTTTACGTCATTTTGTCGCAATTCATGGAACAGCTACGTTGCCGGTCAATAGCGTGACTCAACGACGATGAACGTCATATATTTTAATGATGTCAAACACAGTTTAACGAATCAAAAACGTCGCGCGACGTCATCTGGGGCTAATGTAATGTACTGGGACATAATCTCAATACGTTGAATGTGCCTTTGCGTTATAAATGTATGGACAGTGTAAATATTAGGTGGTATTGTACTATAAATAATCATGAAAAAAGAATTTCCGCGGTCCTAGTATCGTCATATATCTTCAATTAAACCACTTTACACAGAGCCAAGATGAAAACATGTTTTTATTTGTTGTAGTACATTTTAAAACCATCCTGATATGCCTCTTTAATATTTACCTGACTATATCCTGTATATTAGACAAACTACGACTTGCACAAAGCCAACATGCTATTTCACTGTCATTTGTTGTTACGTTACCGATACTATAATTACGTTGCGATCAGCATCTCTGCGCATGTGCAATGCCCTTTGACTGTTCAGTTCCCAGGAGTTTCCATGTGCGTCACGCGCCCGAGAAAATGGACCATGCGTTGCGTGCGACCAGTGTAGTCCCAGATCAGCCTGCGCATTCGCACAGTCTGATCAGGGCACACACTGGTCGCCATTCTGTAAATCTGCCGTGTTTGATGCCCCTCAATGAATAACACATGCTTATGCCACTCACTCGAATCGTGATCAGGATCTACACCTGCACATATGAGACAAGCCATGAGATTTGCGATATTTCATGATAATATTTACAAAATGTACGATATCTTCCGGAAATGGCGTCAACAGTTGACGAAATGATCACAACAAATGTGGAATTAAATTCTGCATTTGCTATGAAAATTGCGTCAACTGTCGACGTCATGTCCCGAAAATGTCACAGTTTCTGTAAATAGTTTTCATGAAAAATCGCACATCTCTTCAGAATAACATTACTTGTCTCATATTTTCCAAGGTACATTTTGCTACCCGGTTGCCCATCCGCAGTTTGCCTTTAAATAGTGACTCATACTCGCTAATTAGTGGAATGAAGTCAGTTTCTGTTATTAATTCCTGCAAATACGCAGTAGCAGACAGGCTATATTTGTTATGACATCTGAATGGAACATGCGTTTATTTGCTTAACCAATCTCACGCTGAGGATATGACATTTTGATTGGGGAAAATCATAAATATTTTCTATCAATGTGCTTAGAAGTATATGTCGCGACCACCATTTGAACCGTCTCATCGAGACGGTTCAAATGAGTGGTCGCAACATATACGTTCATTGAGAAATAACAAAAATAAAAATGAAATATTAAAAAAAAGTCATACCCGTAAAGGTGTATTCCGCATGTAATGTTAAGGTATTAGGTCATAGATAAATGCATTTGGCTTCAATGATAATTGCTTCATAAGAGTGATGAGATATATAAATATCAAAGGACTGAAAGTCCAGAAATTCTACGCAGTACGTGTGTGTGGATAAGCAATATGCTAAAAATTGGTTTGCATTCATTTTGATTGGGTCATAGAAGGGATCCAATCAATCAATCTAGCCTTCTGCTGAGTAGGACATCCTTACCATATGGTCGACCTACATGGTTCGGCCCTCTTGTACCATTTTGGCAAATGCAATGCTCGCCGATGAGAAAGCATACTCCTGAGGATAGGAACATAATCCTTGCATATACAGAAATTCTTAATGGGGCATAACAGGATTTAACTCTCAAGTACCAGGGGGCCGAAATGGTTGGTACATGAGGGCCAAACCATGTAAGTGGGCATTCCGACAAGATGAATACCGATCGCTAAATTACCCTTCGCTACTCCTCCTACCTCCCCCTCAAAAATAAGAGAACAAATGTTTATTGCTGGTAACAAAGGCATATATTCAAATATGGTTTATATAATAGTGTAAATAGTCATTTTAGGTGTTGGAGTATCTATCCTGTTGTAACATGTTGCGCATATTAGCTCGCAAGTACCAGGGGGGCTGAAATGGTTGGTACATGAGGGCCAAACCATGTAAGTCAGCATTCCATTAAGGATGATGGATTGATTATTGGTGTTTAACGGCCTATCAACAGCCAGGGTCATGTAAGGCCGGGCCAACAGGATGGAGTGTCCTGAATTCAACCTGTAAAAAAAGTAAGGGAAATTCCCAAAATCAGAGCTCAATATTTACATAAACTATATTCTGCCCTGAAATTAGAGTGCTGTGGATTGATTGATTGATTGATTATTGGTGTTTAACGGCCTATCAACAGCCAGGGTCATGTAAGGCCGGGCCAACAGGATGGACTATCCTGTATTCAACCTGTATAAAATGAGGGAAATTCCCAAAATCACAGCTCAATATTCACATAAACTATATATATTCAGCCTGAAATTAGAATCTCCTGGCCTGGTGCCAGATCCATGCTGCACCAGAATCACTTAAGTCTTAGCTCACCCCAAAAGCAATATGATTAGCTTTAATGCTATTACTTTCTTAATGGGGCATAACAGGATTTAGCTCTCAAGTACCAGGGGGCCAAAGTTAGTACATGATGGCCAAACTATGTACGTTGGCACTCCATAAGGATGAACACCAATCGTTAAATTACCCTTCGCTACTCCCTCCTACATGTACCTCCCATGCAGTCTTGTTCAATGCACAGGAATGTTGGGGGGGGGGGGGAAGTTATTTTCACATACATGTACCATCAATCACTTCTTCTCCAAAACCAGATCTGCAATATCACTTCTTCTCTGAAACCAGATCTGCAGTGGAAAAAAAAGAGTAAATAATATCAATAATTGGACAATATTCACGCAAACCATGGAAATGAATTGTTAATTATTTAAAACATATGTGACCATGTTTAACCACAGGTGCCAGACAATTTTATTAATGTACGTATATGTTTATAGTAGTATATGAATAAGGTAGACAGCGAGAATCCATTCACTAAACACGACAGAACAAAAAACAACAACACGCAGAGTGATTTCTCTTGGAAGAGTCGTCTAAGGGAAATCACTCTGCGTGTTGTATATGGGATTCCCCCCTTGCCTATTTCCTTTGATTTCACTGAACAGTTTCACTTTTACACTAGTCTAGTATAATATCTGTGCCACAAATTTCTTGTTACGATATGCACCGCGATTGTAGTTCCCAATCAAACTCGCGATGTATCCTGTAGATGAACTCAGTAGCTGTGTTCTATTTATATCATACTTTCAGTTTCGATTCCAGGCAGGCTACCAGATAATGTTTTCTTGGTATGAATTAAATAAAATAGCTTCCACCACGCTGATTATTAAAAAAATATTGTGCAATAGAAGATGAGATAACTTATTTATAATATAACAATAAATGTGGATATATTATCACAATAGAACCGATACAAATCTTACATATTCTTTGTGTTTATGGAATGGGTCGGCATAAAATGGCGGTCGGAAAATACTATACGGAGACATGCGGTTGTATCATTGCGCGTGAAAAAAAAAATTCTTCAAATGAATACATGCCAGTTTATATTATATTATATCAGATAAACATTTTCTAATATAAATGTCGTGCAGAAAAAATAACAACACATGTATTACACGACACAATACAAATTATGTTAGCTCATATCAGAACTATTTTTCATGGCGTATATAGCGACGTATGTGTATCGGTCAGCATAACCCGCGAAAAGATATTATTATGCAACACGACAGTTAATATTTGATAAAATAAGAAAGTTTTTTGAGAAATTATATAACTGTAGCGAAAAAAAATGTAGCTGGCGAAAAATATGAGTGAAACGTTCATAATGCACCGTTCACATTCGCATTCTTTAACATGGCGTAGGTAAAATTATGAACGTGCGTTGGCTGCTAAAAAAATCACTACGCGATCCTGCGAGACCTGGAAAATCCATTAAACAAACCTAAATTCAACCCACAGGGGCTTGAATAATAACATATGTGAATATTGTTGTGTTAGTGTATACTATATAGTGCATTGACTTGTCATCTCCGCCATCGTTGTATGTACAAGCCATATTACAGTTTAACCTCTTCGTGCGTTTGACACGTACAGCGAATAATATGACAGTGAACCAAGTAACATTTGGTAAAATACATTATAGACAGATACGACAACGACGTGCTATAACTTGCATATTGCATTCAGCCTATATATCACGTATATATCATGTATATCATCTTCGAAATCGGGCATATTTTTCGAAAATCTGGACTATTTTTCTCGAAAATCGGACATATTGTGTCGCCCACATACGATACCGAAAGTTGATGACAAGCCTATTACAGACTATTGTTACATGGTTTCCGTTGTTTGCACATATGTGCAAACATATAGCGCGTGCTGTTTGCACATGGCTTTAGGCAATGGTCATTCCGGGGCCGCGCACATGACGTCACTACTTCATGACGTTCATGACGCGGCCCCGGAATATGAATACCGAAAATTATCTACGTGAATGGGACAATTTATAAAAGTACTGAAAATACTGAATATAATGCTCAAATTACATCAGTTTTTTGTTGGAAATGTAACAATAACGTTTCATCATGTCCAGCCGTGTGCAAACGTTTGCTGTGGCCCTCGGGAACTGTTTGAACCCGCTGCCCGCAGTCTTGGGTTCAAACAGTTCCCGAGGGCCACAGCAAACGTTTGCACACGGCTGGACATGATGGCCTCGGGAACTGTTTCAACCCGCGGCCTGCGGCCTTGGGTTCAAACAATTGCCTCGGGCCACAGCAAACGTTTGCACACGGCTGGACATGATCAAACCTTATATTAACGGAATCAGAAATACAGACTGGTCTGCGCTTCATTGGTCACAACGGCAATACAACCGTGTTTGTCAGATTGTGGCGCTAATGTGACGAAAATGAGCTTTCTGACAAAAGTAGCTCCTGATCAAAGAGCAACTGATACATTTATATTTATATGTTTTATTTTATGGTAAACATCAATAATCAATAATCCCCTCTAAAGCGGAGTATCTCCTCGTACATGCGGACGGACGTCATCTAACTGTGTTATCACATCCTCTTGTCCATACATTGCCCATGTGCTGTGTAAAGCCACAGTTAGATCACGGTTCGTCCGCATCTACGAGGAGATACTCCGCTTTAGAGGGGATTATTGATGGAACATGGGGACGAACGTGCTCTAACTGTGTTTTCGCATCCTCATGTCAATACATTGCCCATGTGCTGTGTAAAGCCACAGTTAGATCCCGGTTCGTCCGCATGTACGATGAGATAATCCGCGAGATTTACCGAGTGGATTATCGACCGTACATGCGGACGAACGTCATCTAACTGTGTTATCACATCCTCGTGTTCATACATTGACCATGTGCTGTGTAAAGCCACAATTAGATCACGGTTCGTCCGCATATACGGGGAGATAACCCGCGAGCTTTAGCAAGTGGATTATCGATCGAACATGGGGACGAACGTGCTCTAACTGTGTTATCACATCCTCATGTTCATACATTGCCCATGTGCTGTGTAAATGCAGAAACAAAACTAAAATTTATCAGAGACGTGATAATAATTGTATTGCGATCTGAAGACAGTGCAGACCCTGATCAGACTGCGCGGAACTGGGTCTGGACTGGTCGCGAATGCATTAAGCCCCATTTCTCCAATCACTGCCACAAATGGCGAACACGTGTTTCCATCGATTTCAACCCCTTGGAAACAACAAGGGACGAGCTATAAATAGAACTGCCTAGTTTAAAGGGACTTGGTCTCAAATATGTGTAGAATGTACTAACACAGGATGACAGTAAAGAAACATTCTATTGTAGATTTGTATCATGTTTCGGAACCCAATTGTGCTTATAAGTCCTCTTCAAAAAAAAATAAAAAAAAAAGTGTTTCTTAAAACAACATTATAATATTGAGAAATAGTCATCGATATTTACTAAATTTCATTTTATTATATACCACGAAAGTCTTCATCCTGTCCGTGTGTCCGTCTGTTCGTCTGTCTGTCCGAGATTTGATTTAAAGTGTTAGACTATACACTACACGTATCTCTGTAACTGTAAGTCTGACTGGCTATAAACGTCCTATAATCCATAGTTACATTATATAGCCCACACATGCAGCGCCTATGCCCAAATTCAAGGTCGAATGACTTAGAAATGTACGTTAAATGTTTTAAGGGTATATCTATCAATGTTAATGGTTTCTTGCGTTAATTCAACTGGTATCTTAAAGGGAAAACGTTTCCATAGGTGGTACAGCAGTATAATTGTGCAACTAAAAGTGTTGTGTTTCGCAAATTGTGCATCTTTATGCAGTAATGACGGATTTATTTCAAATGCTGGAATTATAAGGAATAAATGGCCTTTTTGTTGAATTTATCGGGGATATAAACTTGTAAAAGTCGTGGGAATACTGGACGAGGCCTTAAAAAATTACAATTTTCAACAAAAAAAATTCAAAAAAAAACAAATAATCACATGTACATTACATAATCACATGTACATTACATAATCACATGTACATTACATATCTCTGTTTCACCATAGTCTATGAAACGTGTATGTGACTGTGACTGGAGAATGGCGTTTACGGGATTTGTGATCAGTGTAGCTCCTGATCAAATAGCGCACTCCTGTAGCCTGATAGCGATTTGTGTTTCCTGTCAGAAGCATGGCGGGTTTTTCCTTGATGGAAAGGCGAACAATGCAGATCATGATCAGGCTGTGCGGATGCACAGCCTGATCCGGATCTACACTGGCCGCAAAACAAATAAGCCCCTTTTCTCCAGTCAAAGCCACATACAAATATATAAGACCAACTACATGTACTTGGAATGTGAAGAAATACTAAATACATTGTATATGATTATATTTGCATTACCTTTTGTGCGAGCGTATACAGTCTAATTGTCCATTTAAACACATCTAGCGCAACTTCAACTAAACTCCACACCGCTTAAGAAAATGCTCATTGTATGCAAGTGTAGACGTTTTCACAGTCTGCCAAAAATGGCAAAGATAACTGAATTGCGCATTCGACACATTTTATAGCAAATACAAAGTCTTTCAATATAATTTATTGTAGTATACAAACACTGGTTTAAAATAAATACAGCTATATCTTTTAGCTGAAGAATGACACTTGAAGGACAATGCATGCTTGTTGTATGCAATGAAGAACCAATTCATATGACATTTAGAATGTATCCAATGTAATGTAATGTAATTAAAGTTATGTGCTAACGATACTATTGCTTCATTGTTGTAAATCACTCACACATTCGCTACAGTGCTCATATACTTGATTTTCAGTGGAACATCTCTCAATTGCACACCCTGGGGACTTCACAGGATGTCCGATTTAGAGAAGTTCTACTGTGTAGTCAAGCCTTGACTACTACACCATTTCGAATAATAGTTTGAGAACATACTAGCGAATCACAAATCAATCTCGCCAAGAAAATCAACACAACATTTGTTGTGGGAACGAATTGTTAATTCGTGGAAACGAATTGTTAACTTCAGGGAACGAATTGTTATTTCGTAGGAACGAATTAATAAAAATAATCCATGTCCCCTGCGGGGCTCCATAGTAATCAGCAGAAAGTACGCCATAATTATGTCATGGTATAATGGAAGCCTTGTAATAGTGATACTAATCAGTTGATCATGCAATGTGATTTGGCCAGCATACGTGCAATTATATACACTGCCGCCTGCGCTAATCTCGCGAATAGTTGCCAATTTCTTTATTTCAAAACGCTTGAAGTCAAGCGGGTTGATTGTCTGAGCCTGATCTGTGCTACAGCTCAGGCTCAGACAATCGAACTGATTGATTGCGAATTGGCATTGTCAATATATGTTCAGAAACGTTGATAAACTTGGAAATATTAAAGCAGGCGGTTGTGTACTGTCTTCGGTAAATTGGTAACAGAAACGATGACATCGTGCAGATAAATTTTAAAATTGAAATGTCTCTGCAGAATGTTCAGACTAACTACATAAGTAATGCTGCGAAATTTGGACTGGAACGACTGGAACATGATCATCATTAAAAGGAAGAAACCGCAGTCGTATTGATGAGCCATTATGGGCGCCGCCATTACTCCAGAGAAAACAATAGACCACGTGATCCTATACCCTGATAAATGTATGTTTAGTTGATTTAAGAAGTAAATGCAATGAACTGTTATTTAAGTATATCTCATTATCTGCGACATAGGGACATAGGGACGTTACTATAACTACGTATTGCATTGAATATCATGGGATTTGACAGTGTAATGTTACTGTGTATTAACAATCATAATGCACTAGTATAGTATACAGGTATAGGCTAATGCGATCGCTACAAAACACACGTTATGTCATCAGTTCGTCTTCAATCCATGATGATATGCTTATGAAATAAATATAATCTAAAAGATGTTGATTGAATGTAATATTTATTAACGCCGTTGACTGATTTCATAAGAAACGAGTGAAATGAGTAAATTAGTTTAATAATTATCATATTAACTCATCACTCATGTAATATCCTCCATTTGTAATTGAAATATTCTGACGCAAACAAATATGTGGCTGTGACTGGAGAAATGGGGCTTATGGGTTATGCGATCAGTGTAGATCCATATCAGCCTGTGCATCCGCACAGTCTGATCTGCATCTGCACTGTTCGCCATTCCAACAATGTAAACACCCGTCGTGCTTCTAACAATCAGTATAGATCGTTAGATCAGGAGCTACACTGGTCACACATTACATAAGCCCCATTTCTCCAGTCACAGCCACATTTAAGCTACATGTATTTCACCCATTTGAAATAAGGACACTGTAAAGAAATATATATAACCAACCATACCTTATATAATTAGCTATACTGCAAGATTCCTATATTCCGTATATTTGTCTTTCCCCCAGCACTTTCCTAACCTATGGCACGACTTGTTGACGTTCGGTCGGTCCATTCGAGTGTCGTTTAACGTGTGAATCTATTGTTTTATTGAAATGCTATACCTCCTTTGTCATGTAATAATATGCCAATTATACCGTATGTACCCGTGTGTATACATTCTTGTTGCTGTTACACGCTGAAATATATACCTCAAAGCGCCGAACTGTTTCTGTGCAGTTAGTGGTCGAGCCGGGCATAGTGGTCTCATCATATTGTCCATATAGTCAATCAACAGAAGCTGGCCCTATGGGGACCAGCTATTTCGCCCTTAGGGCAGTAGATGAGCCAAGTCAATATGACATTGGACATAACTCTGACAGACACACTTAGATAGGCACGCACCCACAACATATACATACACAATCCAGATAAGGGCATCTGTGATTTTCATGCATACAGCTCACTCAAACACAAACCAGATGCGGTCCTCGCGGTCTAGCCAGACGCCTACGACACCAACAAAGAGAAGATCAGAAAGAAAAAAAAAAAAAAAAAAAAAAAACAAAAAAAAAAAACCCTCCTCGGGTACAAGGCCATGCTCGTGTCTACCACCCACTCAGTGGGAGGTGGCCTAGGCCTCTGTGGACCCGACATCGGGTCGTTTACTCTGTGTTGCATACTGGGCAGTGTCATGCTATATGTGCCTTGGGATCTGTGGCGGAATGAGCTGTCTGGGGGTTGCCAGTGGCGGCCTTCTGGGTGGCTTGGGCATGGCTTTCCCGGCTCCTCGTCGCTGCGGGTGGCGGTTGCGGTGCGGAGCCTCCGGTTGTCACTGGCTGCGGTGTCCAGGTCTGCTGTGGGTGGGTCGGTGGCTCGGCTCCGGCTCGGCCTGCGCTGTTGCTCCTCAAAGCGTTGGATTTGCTCATATCACGTGGATCCGTCTCTGCTTGGTCTGTCTTGTCTCGTCCAACCCTCTAATATCATTAGCAGGTAATATAACAATGTAACGGCTGAGTCTCCATATATCACGTGCACGCGCACTCGGCCCTCTTCACGGTCTGACATATCGGCATTGTGCAATAGGAGAATGAACTAACTAGGGTAAACTCACCGCCTCATCGTCTCCTTCATTTAATGCACATATTTCGACTGTATCGCATATATTAGTAAATTCGGAAACAAATGGGCCAACGGCCATTGGCCTGATCATTTACGGGCACATGCCCGGGTATGGAAGGTCTTCGAGCCATTTCCCACCCTTTTATATAAGAAATACAAATACACGCTGAAATAATGCTGGACCTGTATACATGTAATTAGTTTCGGCATATACATGTACATTTATGCGGCTGTGACTGGAGAAATGAGGCTTATGGGATTTGTGGCCAGTGTAGTTAATGATCCACTAGCACACTCCTGTAGCCCAGGATACCGATATATATTGCTTGTTAGAAGCATGGCAGGTGTTTCAATGATGGAATGGCGAATAGGGCAGATCCTAGTCAGACTGTGCGGAAAAAATATCTGGCAAGGCTCAGGAAACGGGATGGGCGAGGCTCTGCCGAGCACATCCCGTTTCCGTGCCGCGCCAGATATTTTTTCCCATTCGCGTTACTAACCTACTATTCTAATTATCCCATCAACACCTACAAATGGCTGTAAAATGCAAAAATAGTATTGACTGGATATCAAAAATGTTTCAAGGCACCGTGTTTCATGGCACATACGCACTGTGTTGACGGGATAAATAACAATTCGTTCCCTCAATTTAACAATTCGTTTTCACGAATTAACAATTCGTTCCATTGATTTAACAATTCGTTCCCACGAAATAATAAATTGAGTGAACGAATTGTTATTTCGTGGGAACGAATTGTTAAATTGAGGGAACGAATTGTTATTTCGTGGGAACGAATATTTAATTCGAGGGAACGAATTGCTAGTTCGTGGGAACGATTTGTTAATTCGTTTGAACGATTTGTTAATTCGTTTGAACGAATTGTTAATTCGAAGGAACGAATTGTTAAATTGAGGTAACGAATTAAGAAAACATATACATGTCCCCTGCTGGGCTTCGTAATTGTCAGTATTATTTAACGGAAAAAAAAAACAAGTCCGCATTTTCTCCTTAATGTAATTGTCCAAAAATTCGTTCCCACGAAATAATAATTCGTTCCCTCGAATTAACAATGAACAATTCGTGGCAACGAATTGTTAATTCGAGGGAACTAATTGTTAAATTGAGGGAACGAATTTTTATTTCGTGGGAACGATATGTTTATTCGTGAGAACGAATTGTCGTGGGAACATGGTTAAATTGAGGGAACGAATTAATAAAAAAGTACATGTCCCCTGCGGGCTCCGTAATTGTCAGTATTGTCCAATGAAAAAAACAAGCAAGTCCGCATTTTCTCCTTAACCCTTAGACACTACTCACAACAATTGTCGTCTGCTGTTGCTTTTATATCTTGCCTTATTTCTCAATAAAAACATGTTTGACAGCACTTCAGAATCATTTCCAATGGAAATGATTCTGAAGTGCTGTCAAAGCATGTTGTAAATTAAATTATGTTTTTGATGATAAAAATGGAAAATAGAAAATAAACAGCAGACGACAAAAAAAATAAGATAGCGGTCTAAGGGTTAATGTAATAGTCCAAAAATACATGTAGCATGGAAGAGCCAATGTTGGATATTTGAATTGTTTAAAAGACGACACAATGCGCACACAATGGTCATTCTTGTAAATGATGAAGTTAGACATTGGCCTCCCTGTAATTAGATGTAGTGCAACCTTTTCCGCGTCGCTCGTCTCCTGTTCATGATTATTTAACTCGTTTCCGCGTGTCTCATTGCCGACTATTTTGTCAACCGTCATTTGAGAGTCGTGGCTGAGGGATAAATCATTATCGAGTGAACCGTCCAGAAGGTAGGTAATATAACAACTATACATTTATGTTTTTATTCGTGCGCTAGCGAAGAATTATACAACCATAATTATACAACCAACATGAAAATGTGAGATCTTAGACCAGTCGTTCTGTGGATATATTGGACCAACCCGCCACTAATTGCAACAGAAGGGGTATCTCATTGTTTTTTGACTCATTGATGACTACTGAATGACAAACTAAAAGTCGACAAAATTCTGAGGATACTAAATTTGATTTTTTTTCAATTATTAAAGGCATATGAATTGAAAAAATACCTAATTTCATGAACACATTGAAAACACAAAATACTTGTAAAATCTGCACATTACAACTTCTATGTGTTCAAAGTACATTAAATCGAAAATAAACCTCCTGAGCAAAGTTCAGACAAATGTGTATACCTTTAATGTGATCTTTACACCGAAACTGTAATATTACCCCACCCACTTTCATTATAATGCAATAAAACATAAACAATACTGACGTCAAAACTGTTTTAATTGTGCATTATTATTCATGTATAGGATGGCCTAATGAGAATGGTAATCTGGAACATCCATACATGATATATATATTGGATGTATGAAAAAACTACGGTACAATCTGCATGTGCAACATTCGTTCGTTTCCACCGGTGCATATTATTCGTAATCCAACAGAAACTCATGCACTAACAGCTGCACTATTATTGCAAACAGTGTTTGATTGTGAATTATATATATATGCAATGTCACATAGTGTTTTCCTCCATATACAAGTAATGAAATACAAGTTTCATTCGTTATGATCCAGAGTTAAGGCAACGCAACTGATACCCCTACATTCTGCACACATTGCAGAACATTCTAAACCATGTTTTCTACATGTACATCGAGCTGTTTTACAGTCTGATTTACATTTGCATCTATCATTTCTAGGTATTGCAACCATAACATTGCTTTTCTGTGATTGTGTAGAAATGTCTCATATTCAGAAATTGTTTTGCGAATTCGTTCACACACATTGTCAGTACATGCTGTCTCAATAGTTACGTCACCAGCCAATAACAACGTTAATAGCTTTGTAGCTTCGTGCATATCATTCACTTGATCAGTATCTGAGTTTAGTGTGTGTGTCACCTTTGTCTCAACTGTTTCCTCCACAGAATAGTCAAATGGAGACGGTGTGGAATCATTCAATATTGTGTTGTCTGTCGTACATGTACTTTGTGATTGTCCTGTCACATCTTCAGATATTGAATTCCCCAACGCCGGACAAGTTTCTGCATTATCATCTGTTACACTGATATTTGTCACTTGTAATGGTAGAACATAAAGTCTCGATAACATGATGCCATAGTGTGCCTTCTCTACTATAAGGTGTCCTCTTATCGCCCTTGAGATGGCCTTTCCTAAGCATATGTCCTACTGCCGAGTCAGCATATATAGTGTTGAGTATATCATGAAGCCCAGAACCTCCCACCAAATGACCAATGCTTCCAAGGAAACTCATTTCGATATGAAGGCCGCCAACTCTGAGTATCATGTTTTGGATATCACTGGATGGTGGTTCATTATGTTGGATTTCAAGTGCTTTCCACCACAATAGTTGGTCGAAAGTGAGAATTGGCGTAACATCATACCGCTTTGATTGATCACTTATGAAATTCATGGTGGAATATATACAGGTCTCGTCACTTGACTTCAAGTCAATCATGGGCATGAATATGTGTGATGACTTTCCAGGGTGGGCACCCTGTTGGACCATTTGGATGAGGTCAATGTTGTAGGTAGAATCTTCAACGGGTGGTATTAACAGCTTCTCATACCGCAAAGGTGCCATTCCGTCATAATGTGGCTTACATAACTATATATTGATTATACTAACGGCACTTACGTCGTCTAATGTCACAGAGACGTTTGGCACCGCTTTAGTCGGCCGTGATTCTGGCGTACGCGATGCGATAATGCCCATGCCATGAAATGTGTTCAGACCATCGAGTGTTCTGATATGTGGTCTACATTATCGGCAGCATATTGAACAAAATGTCCTGGTATGAATCCTGGAATCTCATTGTTTTGGTTAAGTGCTGCACTGCGTTCGTACTTTTGTACTTCCGTGTATGAAGAACAAAATCCATATCTGTTTAGTGAGTCTATTAGGAACCTTGATCCAAAATGTCTATGCATTTGAACACCGAGTCCAATTTGTAACGGGGCAACAATTGTTCTGGGACGAACAGCTTGTAATATGACCTGTCCGATAGACGCTATTTTTGTATCAACACATTTTCCTAATATAATTTGGAGCAGAAGACACAGTTTTAGTGGGAGAAATGATTTACCAACACTGATTGATGAAATATCATTGCATGATGGATACACAGGTTGCGATATTCTGGCAGACTTTATGTAATTTTTCAACAATTTTGCAGCGGTTTCTTTTCATTCTCAGGGTCATCATGATTACAGACTATAGCAAAGTATTGAGAATGTTAGCAGCTGTTGTTTTAAACTTTCCATTGATTTCTGCAAATATTATTTTGTCACCAAGAGTGTCGATAAGTCGTTTCTTCATATGTGTGAAACCGTATGCCTCACATTCCGTATCCTGGAGATACTAGCCCATTTTACTAATCAGTTCATTCATTGTGATTTGTTCTCGAGTCCATCTTTTTTTTTTCGAGATATTCAGTTACACGTGTGAATGCTTCTTCTTTCTCTATATGGAATGGCCTTCCTGATTTCTTATGACGTTTTGATGTTGTAGTATCTATGTTTGTAAACCTGGATGGTATTTGTTTACCCGTTCGAAAGTTGACACTGCATTCTTGGTGATATACAGCGTCCACTGCGTGCATATCTCTGTGCGTATTCTATCCTAGCTGTTACATTATCTGATCAATAATCATTTCTTTGTCGGCATGTTTCACCTATTGCAGCTTGTAGTCCAATGGTACGAACTTTAAACACACTGCCCTGATGAAATTGACTGGTCCTTGTAGATTTACCACAAAACACACAATCATTGTCAGATATAAATGTCACATTTGTGGAATGTGAATCGTCAAAAGAGTTTCCTTTTGCTCGAAGCTATGTAATAACTGTTTAGATGCTTCGGCAATCCTTATGTACAATCTGGCCCGGCACAACAGTAATGTTATCGCCTTGTTCCTGGCTTGCATTATTCACGCTACTGGAATCTTTCACTTTCAAGATCACAGTTGTCTGACCGTCTGAAAGTGTCTTACTGCACAAAACAAACATCTCCATTGTGCGACATAGACATCTGCACACAGTGTATGTCTATATGTACTGTATAATCACGTCATGCACGTCCAGCAGGGACATTCGGTACCTGAAAACCTGAAGCGTGCAGACTTCAAATCACACTTGATTTTTCAGACATAGTACATTAAATAGTGATACAAATGTTATTTTATTATAAGTGGGCAATGCCATCACATGTCGGTATTTACAAGTTTCGGACTGTTTCAAGTACTGGTTCTACCAAGGAAATATTATATAATTGTATTTCTATATATATCATATGATCTTTACATCAATCGCCAACCTGGTCGCAGTCGAAAAAATAGACATTTCATATTAAACCACTGCCCAAATTATGCCGAGCGAAAAATCACATTGTAAAAAAAGTGGGTGGGGTAACATTAGCGACAATTGATAAAAAATTACGCGTTTTGTCTTCAAAATACTGTTTTTCTGTTTGAATCTCTTTCGAATCATGTATATGTACATGTGGAATTATTAAACCACTGCACCAACTTCATTTACGGGTTCAAACATGATTATTGTACTGAGGGTCAAAATATTTTTTTCATAAAACCACCGCCATTAAACATGCGGAAAAAAATCAACTTTCATATCTTCCGATTTTTCTCGACTTTTAGTATGTCAAATAGTAGTTATCAAAGAGCCAAAAAACACTGAGATACCTTCTGTTGCAATTAGTGGTGGGTGTTGTCATATACTGACAGGACTATCTTACAGCTTTTATGCTAATGAGCTATTGTCGGCCGCAGCACATATTTTGCGGGTTGAACTTTTTCAAAACACGGGTCTTACGCCATCAAACAATAGTCTAACGCCTTATCTTGATCGCCTTTTCAGTGGGATAAATGTTTTTTTGTGCTGTATTTATATTATTGCAAATGTTCCAGTAGTCTAAAATGTCTAAGGGCGTGACGATTAACCGCCATATTCGATTATTCGCGATTCGTAACTCCATGGTTCCACGAATACAATCTTGCGGTTTACTTCACAATGATAACACACGAGTGTGGTAGCCTCTATAGTTGTTATACAAATGATTTCGTTGGCACAAGTGGAGGCGTAAGGGCTGTACTTAATGTGAGAGGAAACCAGAGCACCTGGAGGACGACCTGGGCCCGGTTGCTCAAAGCTTCTGTTAGCTTAACAGACTGTTATATCCTTAGCATTGCTAAGGATTTAACAGTCTGTTAAGCTAACAGAGGTTTTGAGCAACCGGGCCCAGGTATACATATTGGTGTAACACTTTAAGACGCATTGGTTTCACGCCAGTTAAACTATGCACATGTTGTACAGTCTGATACATGTAGTTACAAGGCCGGATATAATGATATATTACATGCTACCCAGTAATTTACCGTGATTCTGGAGGGATTTATTTCCTTTCAGCAAATATTTCCTCCTAGGCATTCGCGATACGTTGTTGGCGTCACGTTCATTGCCGGCGAAGAAACAATTCATACGCTAACGTCAATATTGTCACTTTTTACAACGTTATAAGCTGGTCTAAGAGCAAATTAAATATTTTTCGAAGAGCATGTAATATACAATTTATTCCACTATCATTCTCAAATAACGGATTTATTTCCCTTGACGTCTCCGCACACGTTTCTTTGTCGGATTTCCAGATGTTTCGGGAAACAAATCCGGTATTTCAAAATGGCAGTTGAATAGCATATAAAAGTACCATATTTACAGTGAAGATCTGTCGAAAGTATCCAAACGAAATAAACGAAAACGAATGGAAAACGATCTGTTTGTACAACGATATGAATTCCGCTCCTGGGGCCGTTTCACTAAACTTCGTACGATTAAATGGAATGGAATGTTACTTAACGGCCGACCAACACAAAATAGTATCATTTAGGGCCAAGCAATGCAGATGAAGAATACAAATAATAGTAAAATAGTATGTTAGTTGTGGTAGGCAATCAGCTGATTAGGGTAAACATAACAATATGATGAGCAATAGAGATGATTAACATGTATACAATGATAAAATTATAGAAATGAGAAACATGTATACAATGATAAAACTCGTAAGACTGAAATGTTCGTAAGTGCAAACTTATGATGGTCTGTACATTTCACATTAGCAATGTTGTCTTGTAAACAATTGATGAATTTACATTTATTGAGCATATGCTGCAAACACCTACGATTTGCAGACGTTCATAAATTTGCACTTACGAACATCTTAGTCGTACGAAGTTTCGTGAAACGGTCCCCTGATATTTTATGTCTAGACATGCGGGTATATCACGTGACAAGATGGCTACTGACTGTGAGTCTCATATCGTACATGATACAGGACACAAACCAACTACAAGTTACTGATGTGCAATGTGATGACGTGGTAAACCAAGCAGAGAAAGCTTATTATGCAGGTATATGTATAGCCCGAATTGTCTGGCTGTTATAGAGAGGTGGCTTTTGTAGGGAGATTAATGCTGAATTACATTTTGTCGTCCGCTGTTTATTTCATTTCTTCGATAATTCTCATAAAAAACATGCTTTTGTAACATTTTATAATCATAAAATGTTGTCAAAACATGTTTTTATTGAGAAAGAAGGCAAAACAAAACAGCAGACGACAATTTTGTGCTTAGCACTCTAAAGGTTAGATACAGAGGAAATCATCCATTTGGTATATAAACTAGCGGCTGTAATAGAGAGGGTGTTGTTGTAGAGAGGTGGCCGTTCGGGGAGGTTCGACTGTATAACATACCATTTAGCCACAACGTGTTTCCATGCTCTACGAGTAAAAGTGTCAATGGAACAAGGGACATAACTCCATTTTGTTTTATTTTTCTTCAGTTGTTTATTTCTATTTGATACATGTACAAATATTAAACATGTCATGCAATATAGTACAGTGGTACATTTCATTTCATACGTGTAGTGGTAATATTCATCGAATTCATTTCATACGTGTAGTGGTAATATTCATCGAATTCATTTCATACGTGTAGTGGTAATATTCATCGAATTCATTTCATACGTGTAGTAGTAATATTCATCGAATTCATTTCATACGTGTAGTGGTAATATTCATCGAATTCATTTCATACGTGTAGTAGTAATATTCATCGAATTCCGACGAAAACAAAATGGTTTGTAGGAACTTGGACGATACTTAAAGGACAATAATATTCACCTGCATGTAGCCATAAGTATCTATAGTATAGGAGTTGTTATAGGACATTTGGGTTATAGTCCATTTGACGCTACTATACATTTAATATTCCCTGCAATGTACCATAAGATCTATAGTATAGGAGTTGTTATAGGACATTTGGGTTATAGTCCATTTGACGCTACTATACATTTAATAAACAACCTAGAAATTGGGAAATTTAACTAAATTAACAACATAAATAGGTGTAGGAGGGGTGAAATGGGGGGGTTCCGTTTGCGCATTATCGATAGACTAAGCGGAATGAAAGTCAGTATGTATAATTATAATTCTTATTTTCTTATTAAACTCGAGAAAATCGCTAGCTAACATTTACTTTTACAGTTGAACCTCTCTAAACCGGACATCCTTGGGACTTTCCATTGTGTCCGTTTGAGAAAGGTTCCACTGTAATCCAGGCCCACGAGTACTCCAATACATAAATGTGTGTTTTTCAATCATGAACAGACATGATCACTGGCGATATGTGACATGGGAGCGCTTGATATTTAACCACACATATGTGTTCTATGTGTCCGGTTTATAGAGGTCCCACTGTATAACCGAATCGAATTCTAAGCCTGTTTAAAGTGCTGTTTTTGCAGACAATATGCCGATATAAAGTAACCTATTTCACCAAAATTGCAAAGTATACTTATCTTGCTAAGTGCACTTTGAGGGAGACATTTTCAATTTAAGGATACATTTATTAATTTTTATTATACAGAAGTTATTACATTATCACAGCCATTTTGGCTGTGATAATGTAATAAATTCAGTATAATACTTATGCATACTTTTAATCATCAAATATATGCAGTCGTTAGTTCTATATGAAATAATGCATTTCGGGAAAAACAAATGATTACTCTCTCAAATAATACTTTTCTACATAAGTATGCTTTGCAATTTTGATGAAATCGGCTACTGGTATGTACCGATAACTGAGCAGATTTTCTGTAGCGGTCTCGTTTATATCTTTATTACACTTTACTCTGGGGGTAGAATGATTTTAATACGAAGTGTTTTTACCCTGTGAAATGCTATTACAGTGAAACACCCCTAAACCGGACACCCTGGGGACCCCATTGTGCTTACTTTGATGGGTTTCAGTGTAATTTATTTCATTGTACTGTCTGTTCATGACTGAAAATGACAGCAATTCATCGAGTGCTTATTACAGTGGAACCCCTCTAAACCGGACACCCTGTGGACTTCCCATGGTGTCCGGTTTAGAGAGGATCCATTGTATTACAATAATACAGCTTGAATATGCTTGCTATGTGAGTTACCGTTGTCTTGAATGATTATTTTACGGCGAAGATTTGTTGAAGGTTCCCCAACGAGACGGAATGGAAAACTGCCGTGAAAACGATCGTTTCATATAACGATATGCATAGAAACGATTATATTTTGTTTTTTTCTTGTACGTCCAAACGGTATTTTCGTTAAAATACCTTGCGTTCAACGATTTAAACGCCTGTCGTTTCATTTAGCATATCGTTTTGACAAAATGTTCGTTGTTTTTAATTAGAAAATGATGTTTTCGTTGGTAAACGAAGGAACACATCGTTTTTTAATTATAAAGAAGAAAACTATAAACCATGTGAAAACGATAGGCAATCGTTTATTTGTGGAACTAGGAACAAATCCGGGTTGCATGTGGAAACATTTCGTCGTAGAGTGTATAACACTATTGCAGATCAAAATCAACATAATGTGACGTATTTGGAGGCCGCCAATATTCAGCATGGTCACGGTGTGGCGCACAAATTGACGTTCATTCGGAAATACATTCTGAATCAGCAAATCGATGGGTAAGTTGATGGTCTTATTTTGTTAAAGGTGTTAAACATGTTCTTTATATCAAAGACGTCATCGGAGACGTTTTCTGGCAAAATCTGGCAAAATCAACAGTCATTCACCATTATCCCACGTATTGATTGGCATTAGTATACATTTTATATCAGACGTAAATTGACACACTGAAATCAGGGGCGATAACCGTGTTTCCTTAAAATTTTAACGGACATTGCTATAGTTATGCTCTGTATTTATTTGATCATACAAACATATACATATGATCATACTTTATAATCTGTCGAAAATTGTATTTGTTCACTTGACGCATTTAATTAGTATAAACAATTAAAAAATAACATGCCTCATTTGCATATTATCACCGCGCGTCACTATCAGTAAAATAGCTATTACCAAATGATTATATCTGTATGGCACTCGTAATTTTTGGAACTGGTGGAATAGTGACATAATTATACACTTATTTAATTCCTATAAAGAACATTTTGTGCCTTCAGAGTGGGCATGCACCTCAGTAAGCACAAACTATTCTTTATATCAGAGACATCATATCCTATAGAATCAGTTCTAAGGCACATGTAAAACTCACATATTTGACAGTGACTGTAGAAATGGGGCCTATGACTTTTACTACCTGTGTAGATCCAGTAGCCGATTTCAACAACATTCATTGCAAAGTATACTTTTCTAGCAAAGCATACTTTGAGGGAGAAATTTTCAATTTAAGGATAAATTTATTAATTTGTATTATACTGAATTTATTATATTATCACAGCCAAAATTGCTGTGATAATGTAATCAATTCAGTATTATAATTCTGAATACTTTTAATCATCAACTATATGCAGTCGTTAGTTCTATATGAAATAATGCATTTCGGGAAAAATAAATGATTACTTTCTCAAAGTAAACTTTGCTAGAAAAGTATAACTTGCAATGTTGGTGAAATCGGCTACTGGTCAGCCGTTTGGTCTGCTTAAACAGATCAACCGTTTTTCATACTGCAGTAAACTGCACATGGCATGGTTTTACTACTTATATTTACATTGCATTTTCGGATTGTTTCAAAAATGTAAATAACCAAATACGGCGTTACAATTAGGAATCTGATTGTTTTACGTCATTGTGTCGCAATTCATAGAACAGCAACGTTGCCGGTCAATAACGTGACGTTATTGACAACGACGATGAACGTCATGTACTTTAATCATGTCAAACAAACTCTAACGAATCAACAAAGTCGCGCGACGTCACATGGGGCTAATGTAATATACTGGGATATTTACAAACCCAGCAGTCCTAGTATCGTCATATATCTTCAATTAAACCACTTTACACAGTGCCATGATAAAACACATTTTTATTTTGTATATAACATTGTATTTCTTTTCCCAAAAATCCTGAAAAAAATCATCGGTCCTTGTATCGTCATATATCTTTCAATTAAACCACTTTAAACAGGGCCATGATGAAAACTCGTTTTTATTTTTTATAGTATTTGTTAAAAACATCCTGATATGCTGTGGCGAAAGCCTAGCCAATGAAGTAATGATTTATATGCTACCGTGTTAGTCTATTGCATACGGTGTTCCGTTTTATTTAGGCTATCGTAATATCGGTATCTGGTCGATACTACGATAACACGATACTACGATGACGATAGTACGATGCTACGATAATGACAATACGATAACGACACATCGATGCCACGATGACGATAGTACGATAGCACGATAATGATAACGCGATATCACGATATTATATCGTAGTATCGTCATCGTAGTATCGTACTATAGTTATCGTAGTATCGTGATATCGTACTGTTGTCATCGTGGCATCGTAATATCGTCATCGTAGCATCGTAGTATCGTCATCGTAGTATAGTAACATCGTCATCGTAGTATCGCAGTATCGTGTTATCGTAGCGATATTACGAGTACGCATGCCCCATTTCTCCAGTCACAGCCAGACATACAATGGTGTCGGCTAATTATGCACACCTAAGGCTTTCCAAACAAATGTATATGGCATTACCATCTCCATATTCAGTCAAACTTTCCTGAATATTCAACGCAGTTCAAAGCCGTTTGTGCAGGTAAAATGTCATAACGTTCTGACGTCAGTAAGTGACGTAAATTGTGTGATGTATGACATGTGATGTATGACATCACATGCGTGTTTGCAACGTCACATTTGTTTCGGCTAATGCTGCGCATCTGATAGTGTAAACAAAATCGCGAGCAGCATACTGGATCAGCATTAGCCGTTGCGCATAATTAGCCGACATGACTGTATGTGACAGTACTGACGCTGTCGATCCCGGAAGACGATGCGTAATTTTAGTCGCCGCTGGGTGACTGAAGCGACATTTTGCCGGCTTTTAAATAGTATATCAAACTTGATTACACATACCTGCACGTTGCCGTGCATACTTTGTTATATTGTATTGAGAGAAAATTCTACAATATGAGGCAAAACTTTATTTTTCTATTTAAAGGTACATGCCCACCCAGCAGGTCCAAAATGTTCTTTATAGGACTTAATTAAGTGTATAATTGTGTCACTATTCCACCAGTTCTAAAAATTACGAGTGCCCGCAAAATATATATACTTATTCAGTAATTTTATTTTACCGATAGTGACTCGCGGTGGTATCGGGCTATTTTCATATGCAAATGAGGCATGCTATTTTTTAATTATTTATGCTTATTAAATGCGTCACTGAAAATATAATATTTTCGACAAAGTATAAAGTATGATCATTGTACATGTACATCAAAAAATAAATACAGAGAATAAATATTAGTGTCCGTTAACATGTTAATGAAACACGGTTATCGCCCCTGATATCAGTGTCAAAATTTACGTCTGCTATACATGTAATATGTATAACAATGCTAATTAATACGTGGGGTAATGGTGAATGAATGTTTATTGTGCCATGAAAATGTCATATCTACAGAAGTGGGCATGTACCTTTAATGTTTAATATTCTCGATATCCTGATTCCGAATATTAAACCATATAACCAGACATACCAATACCGGGATTTCTATATTTATTTTCTATTTTATTTTGTTAAGAGACAATTGTTCTCAGCGACCATCATTGGTGTCTCCCTTGGGTGGTCGCTTAATGCAAGTTTAACTGTATACACGAAACATGAAATACGAAAATAGTCAAACCTCTCTAAATCAAACACACTGGGGGACATACCAGTACGGTGGCACAGAGGGGACATAGAAATATGTTTTACTATTTCGTGCGCACGCGATACGCGTGCGCACGCAATAATAAACAATATTTCCATGTCCCCTCTGTGCCACCGTATACCAGCGTGTCCGCTTCAGAAAGTTTCTAATGGTACTGTGTTTACCTCACACAGGTATGACTGCACTTTCACGCGGAACAAGAGATCCAGAGTCACCAAACGTCAAAAACGAGGACACGACCCACATGATGAATGTGGCCTCTTTATTCCGGATTGTAACCCCGGCGACATGTCCATGGACTTTCGCACAGCTGACGGAAGTTGTAACAATCTGGTGAATGCTGAATGGGGCAAGGCGGGGCGTCGGCAAAACCGGATTCTTCCGAACGCGTACGAAGATGGTAGGCCGGTTTCCGTCAGGCGCCGCTTCACTATACACAGCCTGCTGTCAGAGATAATTCTGCCAACAGTTGTGAATTCCTTTATTTCAAAATGGTTGAATATTGTGCTAGAAATCAAGCAACAAAGCTGCTTGATTTCTAGCACAATATTCAAGCATTTTGAAATAAAGGAATTCACAACTGTTGGCAGAATTAGCTCAACTGTGCTATAGCTCAAGCTCAGCCAATCTTACTGCTTGATTGTTAGTTGAAATTGCCAACAGATGGTCACAAACGTTGACATATGGGCAAGATTAACCCTTACAATGCTGAATTAATTTTGTGTCGTCTGCTGAATATTTTTTATTTTCCATTTTTTTTCATCAAAAACTTGTTTTGGCAGCACTTTAGAATCATTTCCTATGTAAATTATTCTAAAATGCTGCCAAACCATGTTTTTACTGAGAGAAAAGACAAAATATTAATTAATACCAGACGACTATTTTCGGTTCCGCATGCTAAGGGTTAACACGGACGGTATACTATAGTGTGCACTCGTTCTGTTTTGTCTGTGCAAATTTGGCCAGCTTTTACCGTTATATGACAATTGAAGTCTTGTTTTTCTTCAAAACTATTACATGTAGTTTCCTGCAAAATGTATGAATGAGCAAGTTATTTTTCTCGCATTTTGGTCAAATATGGATTTCATTACGAAACAAATATCTGTATGTGAATTGAACATGGGTGAGCGTGTCTATGAGGATTTGGCAGGAGAAAAATGTAAAACTGTCGTTTTTTATCTCATTTTGAAAATAGTATGCCGGTATTCATTTTGAAAACTATACTCATGAATAAAAGTCCTGTCCCCTGTGAGCAATTGTTGATTGTGCACATATCAAGGGTTTAGGGATAGCGATAGGAGACACGCCATGTGACTTTGTACCTAAGAACAGGTGTGCTTTTTCATGAAATATATTTACAGAAAATGTGATATTTTCTGTAAATGACATCGAAAGATGACAAACTTTACCATAGCAAATGCGGAATAGTATCTTACGACATCATTTACGGAAAATATCGTGAATTTTGTAAATAGTCTCCAATGTGTATGTCTCCGAGTGACGCAATGTATTAGCAATAGGTCCGTGATTTAATGCATGCAAACATCAACTACTATTACACAAATGTATCAAGACAATGAAACATCCCAACATCTACCATGCCAGATTTACTCGTCAAAAGGTCACAGGGGTCAACATTGACATTCGCATAATCTGTAATTTTCTGTTGTTATCTAAGAACAAATCTGACGTCAAAAGGTCACAGGGGTCAGTTTTCAGTTACGCATACAACATGTGTTAAATATTCGTGTCTTAGAATTGTATTCCAAGACGTCAGGTCAGTGAAATTAGTTTATGTAGCCAGATTGTGGAATAAATTCCCCTCTAAGAACACTTACAAGTATCGAAATTAGTGCACTTTGATATTTTTATGAAATCAGCTGCATAGTATGTTCTATCCCCGGCCCTGGGGCCCGTTTCACTAAACTTCTTACGATTAAAATATTCGTAAGTGCAAAATTATGATAGTCTGTAAATTTCACATTAACAATGTTTTCTTGTATATAATTTTTGGATTTACATTTATTGATCATAGGCTCAATATGCAGCCTATGCTCAATAAATGTAAATCCATAGATTGAAATTTACAGACGATCTTAAATTTGAACTTACGAACATTTTAGTCGTAAGAAGTTTAGTGAAACTGGCCCCAGGTCTGCTAATGCCACGACATTCGTCTACTGTCTGTTCCACGTTTTGCTGCCGACGAACATTTGGCCATTAAAGACATTAAATTTAAAAAATATTTAAAAGTAAGTACTTTTTCATCAATAACAAAAAGTCACGGTCCCCAAAACAAATCTATGTTTAGCCACATGTTCTTTTTTTCGCAATAACATTAATAGTTGATGGAACTTCATCAAATAATTTTTTTTGGGGAGGGTCACTTTTTTGTTATTGATAAAAAGGTACTTATTTTTAAATATTTTTGAGATTTATTGTGTTTAATAGCCAAAAGTTCGTCGGCAGCAAAACGTGGTACAGACAGTAACTACACAGATTTCAGTTTATTGTAAAAGAGGAAATTCTGCATGTGCATTTATTATCCTCTCTTCGTCGTTTTCCGACACCCTTGGAAACAGCTAAAACTCAAAGTCTTGAGTTTTAGCTTTTTCCTAGGGTGTCGGAAAACGTACAAAAACCGGCACAATTAAATACAGATTTGCATCTACAAAAGAGGAAGCTTAGTAGACTGTCCACTTTTTCAATAAACTGAATTACAGTTAGTTTGACCGACAGTGGAATTTCTCTAAACCGTACACTCTTGCAACCTACCAGGGTGTCTGGTTTAGAGAGCGTCCGCTGAACGATTTCCTAGTCGGCATCACGACAGTTGTCTAACAGCAAAATTACTTTAGACTGGCAGCTGAATATATCTAAACCGGACACCCTGTGGCCCTCCACGAATAACCGAATTATAGAGGTGTCATTGTACAGTGGAACCTCTCTAGACCGGACACCCTGGGAGGTCCCCAGGGTGTCCGGTTTAGAGACGTCCCACTGTAAATCAGACATATGACTATGTCAATGTATGCGGCTGTGCTTGTGAACTTGAGCAGGCATTATCATCATAAATATACATCACTTAAACACATACAATTAAGGATACACAGACTGCCTGCGTGTCGGGTTTAGAGATGTTCTACTGTATCTATTTCTCCTGTTTAAACTAATTTCCCCTAGGTATATCCACGCCACGTCAGGCGTCAAACTGCATGGTCGGATGGAAGCTCCCGAGTCCGCGGGCGATCAGTAACATCGTCCACAGGGCGTCAAGGAGACTGAAGACGGAACGTAAACTCAGTTATATGGTCATGCAATGGGGTTTGATACTATCCCACGATATCGTGATAACGCCCACCTCTACTGGTAAGTACACACGTGAAGGTACAAGTGGAAATGGGGGCAAAATCCCCTTTTTCCACTTACCCCTTCATCTGTGTGTGATTTCTAAAAACTAAGAAAATCACATTTGTGGATGTGGCTGAAGAAATGGGGCTTATGGGATTTGTGATCAGTTTAGCTCATGTAGCCTATTTCACCAACATTGCAGAGTATACTTTGAGGGAGAAATTTAAAATGTTTGTATAAATTTATTATTTTTTATTATACTGAATTTATTACATTATCACAGCCATTTTGGCTGTGATAATGTAATAATTTCAGTATAATAATTCTGCATACTTTTAATCATCAAATATATGCAGTCGTTAGTTCTATATGACGTAATGCATTTCGGGGAAAATAAAAGATTACTCAAAGTATAAAGTATACTATGCTAGAAAAAATATAGTTTGCAATGTTGGTGAAATAGGCTACTGATCAAATACATATGGCACACTTCAGCAGTCTGATGATGATCTGTATTGCTTGTTAGAAACATGACGGGTGTTTCCGTGATGGAATGACGAACAGTGCAGATCCTGATTAGACTCTGCGGCGGATGCAAGGTTGATCTGGGTTTACATTGTACAGAAAAGCCATAAGCCCCATTTCTCTAATCACGGTCACATTTATGTGGTGGCCATTCAATTTAAGGGGCCATCATGTGTTGTGCATGTACTTATTTCTGTTAGATGAATACTGGCGTCGTTTTATAAGTAGGAATACTGTCGAACCTCCCCGAACGGTCACCTCTCTACAACAACACCCTCTCTATAACAGCCACTATTTTATATCCTAAATGGATGATTTCCTCTGTATCTAACCCTTAGATTGCTGAACACGAAAATTGTCGTCTGCTGTTGCTTTGCCTTCTTTCTCAATACAAACATGTTTTGACAGCATTTTAGAATCATTTCCATTGGAAATGATTCTAAAATGTTGCCAACGCATGTTTTTGATGAGAATTATCGAACAAAATAAATAAACAGCGGACAACAAAATTTAAGTCAGCATTAACCTCCCTACAACAGCCACCTCTCTACAACAGCCAGTTGTGCGTCTTCCCATGGGTGGCTGTTGTAGAGACGTTGCACTGAATCATTATTGACAGTATGGTCGTAATTTTCTTTATTATAGGAATGAATGGCCTTTTTGTGGAATTTATCGGGGTATAAACTTGGAAAAGTCGCGGGAATACTGGACGAAGGCCGGAAGGCCTCGTCCAGTATTCCCGCGACTTTTCCAAGTTTATACCCCGATAAATTCCACAAAAAGGCCATTCATTCCTTATAATTCCAGCATTTGAAATAAATTCATGAAGAAAATGTGTTTATTTTCCGTTTTCTTAAGAACGGTTACGGAAAGTAGTTCGGCATGGGAGTTTACTGGCATATAAATTTTGGACAGACACTTGCTACGGACCAATCAAATGCTAGGTAATTGTGTAAATATCTTTGTGCTGGAATTATTAGCCATGTATTTTGTTTCTTTTGCAACATGTAACATGTAAAATTTCAAAAAGGAATTTAACAGCACTACTACAGTGAAAAACCTCTCTAAACCGGACACCCTAGGATATTCCAGAGATTTCAAGCGTTCGATCATTCTGAGCCATAGTTGTGTGTTATGCGATCACGAACAGACAGCATCACCCGAGATAATGACCAAGAAACTCATCAAAATTAATACCACAGGTGTTTTATTGGTGTCCGGTTTAGAGAGGGTCCACTTTACTACTATTATACAATGAGCGTACACTTCGGAAGGCCCGTTTGCTTTGCCGGGCCCACTTGTATCCTAATCACGGCTGTTGGTGGCAAGTGGGAGCCTATGATGGGTATTTTAGCGATCGGGATTCATCCTTACCGGAATCCCGAACGGAGACCTGGTTTGGCATCATGTACGTCATTGGCTTTCTTGTATGTGAGAGTTGAATCTGGTTATTCCCGTTATAAGAGTAATGCTACCGTGTTGCTTTTAGGGGAATGGGCCATGTGATTTTGGTGTGGTATGGACCTGGCTCCAGGTCAGGTTATTCTACTTTCCGGGCTGAATATACAATTTTATTTATTTCCATGTAAAGATTCCGTAAATATCACCCCCCCCCCCCCCCCAAGTGCAGCAGGTTAACTGTGGGATCAAACCCGTTGGTCCGGCCTTAAATGACCTTAGCTGTTGATAGGCCGTTAAACACCAATAAACAAACAAACAAACTTACTTATTACTGCGATTTATTTACAGGTGGGAGCGGCAGACCCCTCGTGTGCTGCACTGGCCCCTCGTTACCGGCCCCTCCGTAAGTGGCCTCTAATCTTTGTTGGTGTGAGGGCCGGGCCGAGTGAATGGGGCAAGGGTATCATACAGATTATAGTATTAGTTGTATTACGGTCTGTTTGGACATGATACATGTGTGACCTGTTAGACAGTGGATGAGTCGGAAATAGATAACTATAATGTCGGTTTTCACGGCTATATAAACAATGCAAAAACAACATTTTGTTCGATAATATTATATTATAGCAAAATTTAAGAATGAGCCTTCTTTTTATTATATAGCTTGGAAATGATTTAACTAAGAACACAGCAGTGAGATTTCGAAGGTCGGTCCACTATTTCTGAAATTAGAAAAAAATTGCCCACGTTAAATATCAGAGCTCCAGATAAGCTGCGTATTTGCGTAAATACCCAATTAAAATTGCCAAAAACCCAATTGAAATCAGAAGTAGTGAGTATCAAAAAGCAATGAGAACAATTGTGGTACCGTTATCATGCTGCAGAAAGCACTAAACAGACCACCAATATAGCATATTTTTCTTATTTTTTCATGAAAACACATCTTGGTATTTCATTAGAATTGTCTCCAAGGAGACAATTTTAATGAAATGTCAAGACATGTTTTCATTTGAAACAAACTATTCAATAATTGCTGTCTGTTGATGTGTAAACAGTAGTGTGATTTTATTTTACCCAATTACAATTTTGAAATACCCAATTGCTTCAGAAATGATGGAATAACAATACTCAATTACTAATTCCTTATCTGGAGCCCTGAAATATTATCGAAACAAATATTATTTTTGCATTGTTTATCATGTTCATATAGCCATACAATTTGGGCAGGTTTCGTGAAACAGATAGTAAATGCATACATTGTACTTGAATTAGTGATGTAAATTGGCTATGAAACGATAGACACCCGATCTAACAATAGGTTAATATTTATTCATCCGTGGAACAATACATCATTTACATGCACTAAATGTCCATCATCACTTTCTGTAATTGTTTGATGGTGGAATAATTGTATACACTTCTCAATCATAATCATCATAACTATAAAAGAACATTGACAGTTGGATACTATCTGCCGTTCATCTACAAGGGTCAGCATGGTCAGTGCGAGGAATTATCTCATCTCCTTTCAAATGTAGATTACTACAGATTGGCTTAAAGGTACATGCCCACACTCAGTATGCACAAACTGTTCTTTATATCAGAGAAATCATCTCGGACATTTTCTGGCAAAATAAACATTTTTTCACCATTACCCCACGTATTGATTGGCATTATTATACATTATATATTTCCACACTGATATCAGGGGCGTTAACCGTGTTTCCTTAACATGTTAACGGACATTACTATTTATTCTCTGTATTTATTTTTTGATGTGCAATGATTATTTGATTAGTATACATAATTCAAAACATAATGCCTCATTTGCATATGAAAATAGCCTGATATCACCGCGAGTCACTATCAGTAAAATAAATATGACTAGATGATTATATCTGTATAGCCTGCACTCGTAATTTTTAAAAAAAGGTGGCCGGATTAGCTTAATAGGTAGAGTGTCGGACTGCGGATCGGGCGACCCCGGATTCGACAATCAAGCAGCTTGATTTCCCACCTCGACCTGCTCCTGGTTGATTCGGCTTGTCCATGGGCAAGACAACTTTGTGCTAGCTTAAATCGAAGCATTTACATTTACGTATTTTTTTTAGAGGTGGTGGAATATTGACACAATTATACTTTAATTCCTTTAAATAACAGTTTGTGCATACTGAGTGGGCATGTACCTTTAACGGAAGCGAACGAACACTTCGATAATTAGCATCTACGGACTAGTTCCAGAATGTGGAAAGAAATAAATTCTAGCTATTACCCAGTTCGAGCTATGAATTAAATCTGGAATTTCGGGACAACCCCGCTTGTACTGCTTCCTGCTGACCGTTGCGGGTGAACACACCACTATA
>CM055281.1:5695146-5738109 GCA_029237695.1 Conchocele bisecta | reverse complement strand
ACACCACTATAGAGTACTACCCATTGGATGTATGAACCGAGGAACGAACGATTCCAGAATTATCATATACGGTCTCCAGTGTTTCTGAAAGTGAAAAGAAACTAATCGCACATGTAGCTGTTGTACTTTTCGCGCTACGAAATCTCGAATTGGAGAGAAAAAACGCTTTGGCTCGGGTAGCGAACGAATTCATTTCTTTCCACATTCAGAAACTTTGGAATTGTATTTAATGTAATAAATATTGCATTTCCGGCAATATTCATGACATGAAATACACTTTTTTCTTTCAATAACATCGAATTTTGACGACAATTTCAGACGTATTTCCGTCAACTGTGTATGTAATTTACAACAGAGATCTCAAGTTTTCGAAATTAATTTAGGAACATGCTGTAGATCTAAGCCATCACATTTGAGACTCACTTACACGACGTGTAGTATGCGCTTATGTTTGATGATTTATATTGCCTACATCCATATTGGTAACCAGGGCGACAGACACGTGTTTCTCGATCGCCGTGCCCGTGGATCACGAGAAGCGATTTCCGCCCGGTGGCTGCATAGAATTTACGCGGTCACAGCGGGTTAGCTGTACGGGTTAGTAGTGAAAGATATGTATAAGTTAGTGTTAACATTTTGGGTGTTTAATGAATTAAATGCGAGGCAGCGCCAGCGATCGCAGCATTTAGTTCTTTAAAAATCTAGTATTTGATCAATAACATACTTATAATTAGCCAGGTATAACGGTACTGTGTCTCAGATGAGGTTGGAAAGTGGGGTATTGAGTTAGGACAAAACATTTAACTGAAGATTTGTGTTGGTTTCCTGAATATATTTCCCTGTGAATGATCCGAGAAAATAAAAAAAAAAGAAAAATAAAATGTTATCAAAAAATGTATTAGTCACGCTAAGTATTCATATTTCCCACTGATGAGCTCACACTTAGTAGCCACGTGTATTGCTGTGAATAGACACCAACTACGTCACCGATAACATTCAGTTTTCGCATTTGTAAATTCGGTTACTTTTATGACCATGCGCGTACATCGTGTGTTAAGGTACTACAGTGCTACATGTATCATATTACAGTGGGGTCATCGTGTAAGTGCACACACGAACGAACACGACAGGTTGGAACCAACCTGTCGTGTTCGTTCGTGTGTGCACTTACACGCTGACCCCACTGTAAATCATCACTCATGTACGATCCGCTATACATTGTAGGTGGCGTGGAACAGCAGGTGAACCGACAAACGTCGTATATTGACGCCTCCGTGGTATACGGCACTTCAAGCACGATGGAGGTCAGCCTGAGGACTGGGCAAGGCGGTGTGTATTTGTAGGTTATTATACCCCCGCAACGAGTTGCGGGGGGGGGGGGGTAGGGGGGGGGGGTATACTGGAGTCAGGTTGTCCGTCCGTCCGTCCGTCCGTCCGTCCGTGCGTTCGTAAGCTTAACATCAGAGAAATATTGTTATAACTTCTATTTCCTTCATTTAAAATGCTTAATATTTCACACATGCATTCCTGTAAGGCTCTACTACCATGCTGTGCCAAATCCACGACCGTCCAACCCCCGCTGATCCCAATTTCAAGGTCAAATACTTAGTCTCTTTACAAAACATAACATCAGATAAATATTGTTATAACTTCTATGTCCTTCATCTAAAATGCTTAATATTACACACATGCATTCCTGTAAGGCTCTACTACTATGCTGTGCCAAATCCACGACCGTCCAACCCCCGCTGATCCCATGGTCAAGGTCAACTACTTACTCTCTTTAGAAAACTTAGCATCAGGGAAATATTGTTATAACTTCTATTTCCTTCATCTAAAATGCTTAATATTTCACACATGCATTCCTGTAAGGCTCTACTACCATGATGTGCCAAATCCACGACCGTCCAACCCCCGCTGATCCCAAGGTCAAGGTCAAATACATGGTCATTTTACAAAGCTTAACATCACAGAAATATGTTATAACTTCATCTAAAATTATTAATATTTCATGCATGCATTCCTCTAAGGCTCTACTATCATGCTGTGACATATCCCCGCTGATCCCAAGGTCAAGATCACATACTTAGTCACTTTACAAAACTTAACATCAGAGAAATCTGTTATAACTTCTATTTCCTTGCTCGGATCTGCTTCACATTCACGTTCGTGCCCCCCGCTAAGCCCAGAGTCAAGGTCACAAGCCCACACTTGGAAAATTTTACATATTTAGGGGTACCTGGGCACACGCGGGGGGTATTCCGTAAGCCTCGCTTACTGACCAATCTAGTTTGATTTGTATGTGGATATACGGGCATGGAAGGCGATCGAGCCATTTCTCACCCTTAAATATAAGCCGAATCGAATGTATGTGGATATATGCACAGGTTGAAGTAACGGACCGAGGTCTATAAATACATTAAATATGTCTAAAAGCATCAATAAATGAAGAAGAAAAATAAACTAAATTTTTTTTTTACTCCCTCATTATACCCATTATTGAGGATTATATGGAGGGAGCAAACATAATTGTTTAGCTTATTTTTCTTCTTCATTTATTGATGCTTTTAAGCATATTTAATGTATTTATAGACCTCGGTCCGTTACTTCAACCTGTGGATATATGCACGAGTTCCGCAGCGTGCGATATCGTTGCGCGCCAGAACGAGTGGCATATATCCACATCAAATAACCTTTTTTATTATATACATGTACGTACATCACTCCAAATTGAAGTGCACCTCAAAATATATACAAAATATAAATCAAATAAACACAAATTAGTGGTGATTTAGAAGGAAATATTTTGCGATGTGAAACGTACATGTAGGTCCGGCACTGACCGATATGAACAAACGAGACGTCAATATGGGAAATAGTGACGGCTTGCGCTCCATTGTGTTTCAATGGGAAATGAAAGTACGTATATAATACACGCTTTTGTTACACCACCGCCTGCGCTAATCGTGCCAATACAGTGAAACTTCTCTAAACCGGACACCCTGGATGTGTCACTATCAATCAGACAGACCACTTTTCCGAGACATTTGTGTAAGCTATGTAATCATGAACAGACATTATCATCGGAGATAAATGGCCAACCAACAAAAGTATAATATTTGTGTCCGGTTTAGAGAGGTTTCACTGTAGTTGTCAATTGTTTTCTTTCAAAATGCTGTAATATTGTGCTTGAAATCAATCAGATTGATTGGCTGAGCCTGTACTCTCATTGTATTTTATCAGGTAACGAGCGTTGAATTGGCCGAATATAAGCTTTAACAAAATCCAGCCGTGGGTAAACGTTTGCCGTGGCACGAGGGAACTGTTTGACCCCCAAGGCCGTATCATTTCATTATGTAGCCTAAAATGTTACCTGATAAATAGAATACTTTACTAGTGTCTTTAAAATATCATTTCGTTCAGGCTTGGCTCAGAAATAGTAGGAATTCCTCGGCGAGCCTCGAATTTGTTTAGTGTTGGTGGGTATATGATACGAATCTACAAATACAACATGTGGCGAGCCTCGGAATTCCTACGCGTTTCCTAGCCTTGCTTGATAAAATTTATATGAAACGTGACTAGCCTGGTATTGTCTATGTATTGTCACAGGTCTACTGGAGACCGTTCACGAAGTGATGCTGCCACGTGATCAGACCGATGCCTCGTGTAGATTGGCGCCTGGAAACCCAAATAACTACTACTGCTTCCGGGCCGGTATGTACAGTAGAACCTATCTACACCGGACACATAGGCAGTCTGTGTATCCTTAATTTGTTCGCAATAGTCATACTTGGCATAGTCATATGTCTGATTTTCAGTGGAACATCTCTAAACCGGAAATATATCAATTGACATTTCCAGAAGATCCTAAAGTTGCTTACGAATATTTTAGTTGTACGAAGTTTAGTGAAACGGCCCCCAGATGTAAACCGACTGGCCCTGTTCAGTAGCCCCTCCCCCCCGTATTTTTCTAAGGGAAATATTAATAACGACAATATCTGTGAATAATATTTCTCCTGGGCAGGATGCTCCAGTACCCCTAGTTGCTGGCAGTAACTCACGTACGGTACGGGACTCGCAGTTATTACACGCAACTACGCACCCATCAAGACTCAGTCCATAATTCGTACCCCTCTCTCTCGTCGTGAATCTGGTTATACAATTATGTACGATTATTTTTTATCGAAATATGTACACTTTTGATATAACTCTGGCCTGTTTCCTTTGGGAACAAAAACTCATCTTCGCTGTAATTCTCCCGTCTCTAAATCCAGGTGATATTCGTGTAAATTTCGTACAGGGCCATACATCAATGCACACACTTTTGATGCGCGAACACAACCGAATCGCCCGTGGTCTGGCGTCCCACAATCCTGGCTGGTCCGATCAGAAGCTATTCCTGGAAGCGCGGAAGATCGTATCGGCCGAGATTCAGCACATCACATTCAACGAGTGGCTTCCCCTTATTATTGGGAGATCCAGAATGCAACAAGAAGGACTCAGTCTCGCTGTACGTACCGCCCGGATGTGTTCCTGGTTCAACATTCAAACAATTGCCTGTCGTTAACCCTTTCACCCCTAAGTAAATGGAATGGATTTTGATATGTATATTTTGCAGGCAATCAGACTAGGCAATTTATGAGCAGGGGGTATTTTCTGTTATCAAAACTATGAAAATTACTTTCAAAAAGTGCAGGTCCTGATGAGACGGCTCGTTACGAGCCGGCGCATCTGGATCTGCACTGTTTGCATAAACCGCTATAGTGGACTTTCCGGTTCAACGGGTTAAACTATCGTTTTCAAATCGTTTTCGTTTTGTTTAAATTGGAAAACGATGTTTTCTTTTGTTTAAACGTTACTTTTAAACCAACGAAAACGTAGTTTTCTAATTAAAAAGAACGAACACAATGTGAAGTCGATGTGTAAACGACACGACATGAGGTGAAAGAAACGACAGGCGTTGAAATAGCTGGGAGCTGGATATTTAAACGAAAATATCGTTTTCATGTGGTAAACAAATCAAATGATATTGGTTACTATGCGTACCATTGAACACAATTATCGTTTCCATTATATGTTCCATTATTTGCGATAACTAAATGTTTAGATACGAATTTTCTCTGCAATTTTATGAGATTGAGGGATTGACTTAAAACGTTATATAGAATCGTTCAACAATTTCCGATACGGAGGCTGTATCATATATTGAGCTGTCATTTTGATGTATTCCATTGATTTGAATACAGGTTTATCGAAAACGCTAAAATGTTTCCCGAAAAAAAGCCAGACAATACAGGCGTGAGATATTGTTACTACAGAAAGCGCTGTTTGGGAAATGTGGCGTAACTCCGTGTTCTATCGTAATAAGGTGCATGCTCACGTGGTTACAACAACAACAACAACAATGGCTCAAAGTGTTGAAAGCTCGCTCACTACAAAGTAAATATTATTTGACATTTTCCTTAATAGGCAACGGATTTTTATGAAATATGGCGCAGCAAACGCATTTTCATGAGCTGCATATGGTGGTCCCGGGTGTTCGGCACAGACGTATGCCGCTTAACAAGACGCGTTTGATGCCCCACATCAAAATCGGTTACATAATAAGGACAAAAAAAAGAATACGTACTTTGAATCGGAGGGCTTCTTGAAGTTTCAGTACTTGTTGTTGTTATTGTAACCACGTGATCATACACCTTGATAATATACATTACTTTTGTTATACGTGTTATACTTGCTGGTGTGTACGTAATGTATAGCATATCTTGTGCCCAAGGGGGCACGTATTTGTACTAAATAGCTACATTTATTTTGCAAAACAAATTCACACGCTATATACGTGTGTCAACAGGAGTCAGGATTCAGTGACATGTACGATTCAACAGTCGATGCGACAATCATCAATTCGTTCGCGGCTGCCTCGTATCGGTTTGGTCATTCATTAGTCCATCGACGCACGGGAACTGTAGGCCACAATTACACCGACAGGAGAGAGTATCCCCTGAAGGAACATTACCTGAGAACAGACCTTGTTCTCCAGGACGGACGGCATGGACCCGGTAATATACTGCGCTGGACGTCGTCCGTTAAATGCCCTAGGTCTGACAGGTTAGTGCTCCCTCCAACCTAGTGTAGTCATGCCAGAATTTGGTGACGCCATGCTGTCCTAAGCAATTGTAAAACAAAATTATATTTCTTTTATTACATTATGACAATTAGATGAGACACCATTACAGGCATAATTATACATAACTGGGTATTCTTTATGTGGCGATACAGTTATTCACTTAAATTGGATGTGAATACGGATTTGATTATGTCCTGTACATTATGTGACTTAACCCTTTGAACCCGAAAGGCCGCTATATCGGTTTATGCAAACAGTGCAGATCCAGATGAGCCGGCTCGTAACGAGCCGTCTCATCCGGATCTGCACTGTTTGAAAGTAATTTTCTTATTTTTGTGAACAAAAAAAAATAACCCCTTTTTATAAATGGAATAGTCTGAAAATCATTTTGCGATGATTGGATTGGTTGCAAAATTAACATATCACAGTCCATTCCAGTTCCTTAGGGTTGAAAGGGTTTAATACACTGATGTTGTTCAATCTATGATACGTAGGCAAGTAATAGTGTATTTACAATGATATCAGTATTCAGATGGTTGTCAAATTTAAACATGTTATCGGTTCCTCTTTATTCTGTCAATGATGGATGAACCCACTTCTTTCCTGCAGATCACTAGAAGATAGTATCAGGAACTATCTACTCTTGGTAAGGACGGGAACAGTCTAGACCTCGCTTCGACCAACAATCAGCGCGGACGAGATCACGGACTACCATCCTACAACGATTTTAGGTAGCCTTGCTACATCGTTGTTTGGTGCCGTGACCAGGAGTGGTATTGGTTGTCTGCATACATCGCACTCACCAACGTCTGTAATCCATACTGTTTAATTATTATGACCATCAGTTCCGCTGTATAAACTGTCTTTACCCTTGTAGTAGCTATTTTTACGGTGTTACGTTAATTGTACAGTCGCCTGTCTATAACGTAATGTCTCATGTGCGTAGCAGTTGCAGAGTTGTTCCTGGCGAATGTCTGATTTACGACATGAATGCGCGTGCACAAGTAATTATTAAATACTAAGCTTTTGGGGCATCCATTCTGCACAAACTTTCAACATTCAACAGAGACGGCTTAGTCCAGAAGTACCACCTCCAGTCAAGTATGCATTTATGTTTGTTCGTGTGTTCGGTATAGTAAAACAACAGTTCCATCCCATAGGAAAATTGCTCTTTTCGCAATAAAATCAATATTAGATGGAATCTCATAAAATAAAAAATATGGAGGTTGACATGTTTGTTATCGATGAAAAGTTACTTGCATTAAAACATTTTTTTGATTTATCGCGCTTATATAATAGACACACGTTTGTGGGCAGAAAACTGTGGAACACACAGTAGTAGCAATATTGTAGGAAAGAATGGCCTTTTTGTGGAATTTATCGGGGTATAAACTTGGAAAAGTCGCGGGAATACTGGACGAAGGCCGGAAGGCCTCGTCCAGTATTCCCGCGACTTTTCCAAGTTTATATCCCCGATAAATTCAACAAAAATGCCATCATTCCTTATAATTCCAGCATTTGAAATAAATTCATCAAGAAAGCGGATAATGTAATATAAAGCTCGATATATTTTAGAGAATACTGCGGGTTCAGTCGGGCGATTACTTTTGAAACGAATGCCGAGGGATTGCGTGATCATAGCCGGATTAATGCTCGACTACTGTCTAACGTGTACAGGTACGTACTATATACAAGGTGCATGATGTTATAACAACAACAACGTCGCCCACTTCAAAGTAAGTATTATTTGATATTTTCCTTAATATGCATCGGATTTTGATGAAATATGGCGCAGCAAACGTGTCTTCATGAGCTGCATTTGGTGGTCCAGGGAGTTTGGCACAGACTTATGTCGTTTTTGCGATGAATCGATTTCCGTGTCGATTCTTCGCAACAACGACAGAAGTTTGGGCGAAAATACAGAGACCACCAAATGCAGCTTGACAAGACGCGTTTGATGCGCCATATTTCATCAAAATGCGTTACGTACTAAGGACACTATAAAAGAATACGTACTTTGAATCAGATGAATTCTGGAAATGTCAGTACTTGTTGTTGTTGTTAGTACCACGTGATCATACACCTTGATATAGATGATACTCATACATTTGCAACTAATATATTATACATAGATGTTGATAGAGTGGCGGAGATAATATAATAATATATATATTACATGTTATGCCATACTCTTTGCAAAAATATTAATATTACATTTACTATATACCCCACCAAGCCAATTAGTCCGTTATTGTACGCTGCACGCGGTTAGAAATGTGTATTGGCATTTGCAGCCTACGTCAGCTTGGCAGGTGTGCATAATTATGTAACAAGATACCGGAAGTACTGATATTTCACCGTGACATTTCAGTTTTCGCAGGTGCGCATATGAATATAGATACCGGCACTACTGATATCTCACAGGAAAATATTATCTACATCGATGAAAACATTTGACTTTTAAATGTTCAAATCGAATATGTTTTTGTAATATAATTGAAGCACGTTCGTGTTTGTTTATACCTGTGTACACATTATTTTGTAATACATATTATTTCGACTAAAGCTCATGGTATTGTTTTTATACATTATGTTTCGTTATTACTTATACAACCAATGTACATGTGGAACTAAAAGTCTTATTATGACAAGAATCGCACTTCAGTATCCGTCCGCTTATACTGCTGAAGGACATGTATACAAAATCATGTGTTCGTATCAAATACGCAGGGGCGGATCTGGAGGGGGGAGGGGTTCCGGGGTTGCATCCCCCCACCCCACCCCCGTTCAGCCACGGAGTTTACCTAGATCACAGCTTACCACCAGTTGGAGTCTGAATTTAAATGCCGTTAAACACAATACGGAACGGGAGTAGATTGCAAGAGTTACCTTCGCAACTAGACACCACCTCCCTGTTCCCAAACTGCTGGATCCGCCCCTGTCGTCAGCTATTACAGAGTATACTGCTGAAGGACATGTATACAAAATCATGTGTTCATAATTCCAGCACAAAATTATTTACACAATTCCCTAACATTTGATTGGCCCGTAGCTAGTCTCTGTCAAAAGTTTATATCCCAGTAAACTCCCACGCCGAACTACTTTCCGTAATCGTAAGGCGCAGTTAAAATAATTCTCAAGAAAACGGAAAATAAACACATTTTCTTGATGAATTTGTTTCAAATGCTGGAATTATAAGGAATGAATGGCCTTTTTGCGGAATTTATCGGAGATATAAACATGGAAAAGTCGCGGGAATACTGGACGAGGCCTTAACAAATTACTATTTTCGAAAAAAAATAAAACAAAAAGATTTGTTTTCGAAAATTGTAATTTTTTATCGCTTCGTCCAGTATTCCCGCGACTTTTCCAAGTTTATACCTCGATAAATTCCACAAAAAGGCCACTCATTCCTATAGTATACAAAATCATGTGTTCGTATTACATACTCGCATAATTGTTTTGTTGATTGGTCAAAACGGTCCCTAATAAAAACAACACAGTTCAGTCTTACCCAATGACAGTGTCCGAAATCGAGCATGAAAGTCGTGTACATGTTCATTACCATTCACATATAATTTCAACTCGAATTTATATACACAATTAAGTGCATTGTCATTGGCAGCGTACATGTTTTGCTCATCCGACCATATGACAAAAGTATATACATCAATAAAGTCTAGGACTGCTACACGTTTGCATCGAATCGAATGTTTACTTGCAGAAAAATATTTGGGAAGAAATTCTTATGTTTATTAACTTTCTATTTGCGTTGAGCGACATTTTGTTTATAATGTTATGTTGACGTTACGTCACCGATACTGATGAAAAATGTCATAAAAAAGAATGTACGTGAGTATTTGTGTAAACTTTTGTTGAAATATGGAATTAAACTATGAAAAATATGATGAAAATTAATTGTATTCCCTTTGAACTAGAATTTGGTTAAGGAGTCAACGCTCTTTTGGAGACTTTATCGGGAATATGACGTTATAAAAGTTCAACATTACTGGCTGAAGGCCTTCCGACATTCAACCAGTAGCTTATTTCACAAAAATTGCAAAGTATACTTATCTTGCTACATTGTAAGTACACTTTGAGGGAGAAATTTTCAATTTAAGGATAACTTTTTTAATTTTTATTATACTGAATGTATTACATTATCACAGCCATTTTGGCTGTGGTAATGTAATAAATTCAGTATAATAATTTCTGCATATTTGTAATCATCAAATATATGCTGTCGTTAGTTCTATATGAAATAATGCATTTCGGGGTAAATAGATGATTACTCCCTCATAGTATACTTAGCTAGATAGGTATGCTTAGCAATGTTGGTGAAATCGCTTACAGTACAGTTGGATTTTTACAAGTTTCTACCCGATAAAGTCTTGAAAATGTCGTTTATTAACCGAAAGTCCTAGCTGGTGTGTACCTTAATTTGCTTCAATGTTCAGTTGCCCTGACGATATTGACCTGTTTGCGGGGAGTCTGACGGAGACGAAAATCAAGGGAACACTTCTAGGCCCCACACAGGCGTGTCTGGTGGTCGAGCAGTTCAAACGTCTCAAGGTCGGCGATAGATTTTGGTATGAAAGAAATTCAACAGAGGCATTCACTATTGGTACGTAACCGCTGTTGATATTTCCGGCTGTGGAACTGGTGGCAACTAGTGGATTATGGGACTTGTGAGCAGTGTTGCTCCTCATCAAATATCACACTCGTGTAGCCTGATACCGATCTAGATTGCTTGTTTGGAGCATGGTGGGTGTTGCATTGATGGAATGGCTGATGTGATAAGACAGTGCAAACAGTGCTTATCCTGATAAGTCTGTGCGGATGCACTTACCGATCTGAGGCTACAGTGGTCTATGACATAACACATAAGCCCAATGTCTCCAGTCACAGTCACAATGCAGTGTTACTTTTACATCTACGACTGTCAATAATAGATAATAGTCAAGGTGCATGATCACGTGGTTACAACAACAACAACAACACTAGCTGAATGTGTTAAAATCTCGCCCACTCCAAAGTAAGTATTCGAAATAATAATTCGTTCCCTCGAATTAACAATTAACGAATTGTTATATCGTGGGAACGAATTGTTAAATTGAGGGAACGAATTGTTAATTCGTGGGAACGAATGAATACAAAATAAGTCTACGTCCCCTGCGGGGCTACGTAATTTGCCGATTGTTTTATGCTACATGTCAGAAGTAAACAAATCCCCATGGTGGCGGCGGGGAGAATGCTCCCTGACCACTATATCGCGTCGTCTGGGCCCGGTTGCTCAAAGCTTCAGTTAGCTTAACGGACTGTTAAATCCTTAACTGAATGGTTAAAATCTCTGTTAAACACAGAGATTTTAACCATTCAGTTAAGGATTTTAACAGTCCGTTAAGCTAACTGAAGCTTTGAGCAACCAAAACAGAGATTTTAACCATTCAGTTAAGGATTTAACAGTCCGTTAAGCTAACTGAAGCTTTGAGCAACCGGGCCCTGGGTGTTACCTCTGGTTACGGCCTGGGTAGTGTAATTGTTTTAAAAGACACTTTTATGTCCCAGATCCGAGTCTACCACCTGTGATATTGACAAATTGTAGGCCAACTGTTTTTCATTTTCAGAGCAATTAGCCGAGATCAGGAAGGTGCGGTTGTCGTCCCTGATCTGTGACAACACGGCGACGTCGTTTATCCAGCGTAACGTCTTCCTGGCACCTAGATCAAAACGGTACGCAGCCACAGGCATTGGGCGTGGTCCGGCTTTTGTCATGAACTATAAATAACAAAGCAAATGTCGTTATTTTAATATCAAGGGAAGTAATCACTGACGTAAGCATTGAACTGTATACAGTATTACCGGATCGTTCATATAATTATAGCAGTACCATATGTGGAAAACTCGGACTTGTAACATTGTATTGTGAATTTTCATATGTCAATTGAACAAAGTTCATTACTGAGTACCCTAGCATCCAGTAGCCTATTTCACCAACATTGCAAAGTATACTTATCTAGCAAAGTATACTTTGAGGGAGTAATCATTTATTTTTCCCAAAATGCATTATTTAATATAGAACTAACTACTGCATATATTTGATGATTGAAAGTATGCATAATTATTATACTGAATTTATTACATTATCACAGCCAAAATGGCTGTGATATTACTGATAATGTAATACATTTAGTATAATAAACAAAAATGTGTCCTTAAATTGAAAATTTCTCCCTGAAAGTATACTTTGCAAGATAAGTATACTTTGCAATGTTGGTGAAGTAGACTACTGGTGTTGTACTGTACATCGAAGGCAACTGGCAGCAATAATCATCAAAATGTAACCTGCTCATCCATCAGTACATTAACCCGTAATTTCTGTCTGTAACACATGACGACTTATTCTAGCCTGTATCAGCCATACATGTAAGCCATATGAAGTAAAACACATTTATGAAAGATAAAGGGGTGTGTGGAAGAATGGGCCTAAGTCCCTTTTGGTATTAGCCTTCTTTTTCTACTGACCACTTCAAGTAAGTTTTACCAAATATAAATGTGTTTCCTGTCATATGAGAATATATGGTGAATGGGTGGGGTACACACATGTATCCCCAGTTGTCCGCGGTGTCCTTCCTTTAGTTTAAACATAGTTTATTGCATATAAGTACAATGGGCTTGGGCTACAAGTTCTCACAACGTTAGTTAGTGTCCTTCCTTTCGCGGCCAATACAAAAGCGCGAAGAACGCAGAAGTAAAAACACCGCAGACACGTTTCACCGCCAACAGTATGAGACATACAGTACCTTTATCTTCAGGTTGTATCCACAGGTATTTGAACAGATGGTCATAATGTTGGTGCCATCTGTGTATTTTGGTAGATTTCGGTGGATTTCGTTTTGGGTAATTTACAGAGTTTTGTGCGACTAATAATGCTCAATCATTACACACGACATAAATCGTCAATTATCACCGTTCCGAACTTACGGACCCCTTTTATTCTACCGTACTAATTATACGTGTAATTCGTGGGAGCTGACGTAAAGTGCATGTTTATAACAATGCACCTAAACAACCAGAGATACCCAAATGAACCATAAAACACTGAAATATGAACCGTTCTTCAAGAACCTGTGGACTTGTATCATGTCCATTTCAGAAGCAGCAGTTGTGGTCGCGACCATCGCGGGTTGAAGCCTAGTTCCTGCATGGACAGCTGCCGCCATTTCCCGCGACTGGACCTCAGCAAGTGGACAAACGCGGGCGTCCCGGTGCCACAATAATTAGCATAAATAATAAATGAAACCAAAATATAAATATAAACATATATACAGTGGGGTCAGCGTGTAAGTACACACACGAACGAACACGACAGGTTGGTTCCAACCTGTCGTGTTCGTTCGTGTGTGCACTTACACGCTGACCCCACTGTATGCACACGTGGTGCATAGTAAACAATTTCATTGGTTAATCTAGTGTATCCAGTATGTTTGCAATTTTCGGATGAAAATTGGAAATATATTCCGGGACAGTTGTAAAATAATTGGTCACAAGGAAACATCATGTAAAAGTAATAAACGGACATACAGCCGGCGTTTGGCGCGCTGGCAGTGTCTTTGGAGATACATTTTTATACATGTTACATTTATATTCGGTAATTTATTGACATGACAACAAACAAGAAACATACACAATAAAACAGTGAAATGTGTTCCTAGTTCATATTCATTATTTGGACAGAATGAGCCAATTCCCCATATACAAAAAAAAAGAAAAAAAGATGAAGAACACTTACGAAATCCAAATAAACGAGTACGAGAATTCAACCTCGTAATAGTTTGTGGAACAGAATCCGGGTAAAATTCAACAACGGTACCTCTCGTCAAAGAAGACGGAAGCGAGTGGGCTCTACCTATGAAGATGGATTTACCGACGAATTTGCACGAACGTGCGAATATACATATTTCTACGGATATACAACTTACCACGGTTTGATGGACACATTGTTCCTGCTGTTCGACGAAATTTCAAACGAACTCATTACAATTGTACGTTATTGAAGATGTAACTTTCACGATTAATGATGCCACATTACAATTACCATGATTACAAACATATCCAGAAGACGACGAAATTCATGTGGCATGTCTAAAATTCCAATCATGTTTTATATGTATATTACTGTATTCAGCATTAATTTATTTTACTGCAATTCAATTAAATTGGAACAGTCCGCATGCTATTCCTTGCTGGGGAAAGGGTAGGGTTGTGGGAGGGTCTGGTTGGTTTGGTGTTAGGCAAACATGTAATGCAGTTGGCCAAACAATTAAACACAATAGTCTCTTGTCATTTTAAGTCTTTAAATTGATGCAAGATATTTGTTGGTTGATTAATAGTGCTAGAATTCGTCTTTTTCTTTCTATTTGTTTAGTGCCTGGACTGCTGGCGGTTCCGAAACTGGTCACGCTGATGCTACTCCTTATTTATTTGTTTAACATTTTCAATGCCACCATGAACATGATTCTCACACTGTGTATATCATGCATTTATCATATGTGTGTATTTGCAAACAAGTCATGTGCTCACAAAATATTTACCATTACATTTTGTAGAGGTAATTTTTTCGTCCTTGGCAGAGAAATAACCATTCAATAAATAAAGCATAACTCTGTCAATGGCAGTATAGGATTCATGCCAATATAGGATTCATTTACATGTATATGCCACATAATCATTCTGTAATTGCTGTCTGCATATATCGGGAAAATACGGTATCCCAAATGCACAAGATTATATGTCTGTTGAGCGTTATCTCTGTATTCAATCCGCTACACAACATATATTGCCCTTGCCATCAATATTATGCAAAATGCGATCTGGTTACTGATAATGTCACTGCATCTGAACTATGGGTGAGATAAATCAAATAAATTGATAATAATCACTTTATATGTATGTTCCGCCGATGACTATGTGAATTATTATAATCAATACAGAGATAACAATCACAACAATTACAAAATGAAACATGGCCTATCAAACCATATAACACTGTCTATATCATAATGTTACAAGAACAATAGATGGTGGATTTAACCTCAATGTATGTACATTTAACGATATCCGTCTCTTTGATGGGTATTTAGATTAATGCGAGGTCGCATTTAAAAGAAGACGGGGGAAATTGTTATGAACTGGAATTTGGTCCGCATCATACATTAGCGAGCGGTGTAGGTCATGATGAGACTGCGCGGATGTGCAGGTTGATCTGGGTCTGCACAGGTCGCAAAACAGTTGTGTTTTTTAAGAGACAATCATTTAACAAAAATGTCAAGTTTATAATTATTGGTCGATTTCGGTCAATATTCATATCCGAATATTTGTTATTATACATGGATTCTAAATATTGTATTTATTTCCAAGTCAGGAATAATATTGAAATTTTATTCAAAGAATTGCGAAAATTCTTTTAATTTTCACAGATATTAAAGTCGAAATTCTGCACATTAATTCGTCTGTATGTTATGCAACGCTGTCAAGATTAAGCCATAAACCGTCCAAGCCGATAAGTACACATAAGTTTGATAAGTAATCTAATTTCAGAGATTACAACGAAGAAAGTTTGACTCTTTGTCCACGGTGAGACCCGGGACCCTAAATGAACGTCATATGACCAATATGTAAATGAGATAATACATTCTGATATCACGTGGTGCATAATAAACAATTTCATTTGTTAATCTAGTGTATCCAGTATGTTTTTTTCAACATGTTACATTTGTATTCGGTAATTTATTGACATGACAACAAACAAGAAACATACACAATAAAACAGGGAAATGTATTACTAGTTTATATTCATTATTTGGACAGAATGAGCTAATTCCCCATATACAAAACAAGAGGGCCATGATGGCCCTAATTCGCTCACCTGACTCCATGAACACCAGAGGAGAATGTGACATTGAGTTCATGTGTTTTAAAAAAATTGTGCTATTTTTAGATGGCGGTCATCTTGGATTAAGAGATGACTCTCATTTTACAAAATCTGAAAATGCTTCACCCAGCATCGGCCATGTGGTTCCTGAGAAAAAGTTGTTAAAAATCTTGAATAAATGGACCTTTTGGTGGCCATCATGGAAGACAAAATCATCCGATTCCAACAAATATTGCACCAGAGTGATCGCCTCATTGATACCTTCAATTTGATATATGACATGACCATGATCAGTCAAAAATAAAATTTGACCCCAATTTGACCCCACGGGCCACGCCCATTTTTGACCCTGGGGTCACCATTTTAACAACTTTCAAAGAGCAATGTACATCGATCATTCCTACCAAGTTTCGTCGAAATCCGGCTAGCGGTTCATGAGAAGAAGAATTTTTTAAGAATTTATGCTATTTTTAGACGGCGGCCATCTTGGATTAGCGATGACCTCCATTTTAACAAATCTGAAAAGGCTTCACCCATGGACCATAACTTTTAAGTTTGGCTACCATGGGCCAAGCGGTTCATGTGAAGAAGAATTTTAAATCTCTAATAAAAAGAACGACCTTTTGACATTTCGGCGGCCATCTTGGATGATATAACAATCCGATTTCGAAAAAAAATGCACCAGAGTGATCGCCTCATTGATACCTTCGATTTGATATATAACATGACCATATTCGGTCAAAAATAAAATTTGACACCACGGGCCACGCCCATTTTTGACCCCGGGGTCACAATTTTAACAAATTTGAAAGAGCATTGTACATCGATCATTCCTACCAAGTTTCGTCGAAATCCGGCAAGCGGTTCATGAGAAGAAGATTTTTTAAGAATGTATGCTATTTTTAGACGGCGGCCATCTTGGATTTGTGATGACCTCCATTTTAACAAATCTGAAAAGGCTTCACCCATGGACCATAACTTTTAAGTTTGGCTACCATGGGCCAAGCGGTTCATGTGAAGAAGAATTTTGAAATCTCTAATAAAAGAACGACCGTTTGACCTTTCGGCGGCCATCTTGGATGACATAGCAATCCGATTTCGAAAAAAAAAATGCACCAGAGTGATCGCCTCATTGATACCTTCAATTTGATATATGAAATGACCATATTCAGTCAAAAATAAAATTTCACCCCAATTTGACCCCACAGGCCACGCCCATTTTTGACCCCAGGGTCACCATGTGAACAACTTTGAAAGAGCAATGTACATCGATCATTCCTACCAAGTTTTGTCGAAATCCGGTTGGCGGTTCTTGAGAAGAAGATTTTTTAAGAATTTGTGCTATTTTTAGACGGCGGCCATCTTGGATTACGTAATGACGTCATTTTAACAATTTTGTAATCCCCCTACCTAAGGACCATGACCATGAAGTTTGGTGACTATAGACCCAATTGTTACCGAGGAGAAGACGTTTGAAAATGTTCACGGACGACGACGGACGACGGACGACGGACACATTGCGGTAACAATAGCTCACATGAGCTTCGCTCAGGTGAGCTAAAAAGACAAAACAATGAAGAAAACTTACGAAATCCAAATAAACAGACTACGAGCATTCGCAGTCGTTTGTCACTTGCTGAACATATCTGCGACTGTGACTGGGGAAATGGGATTTACGGCTTTTGCAGCCAGTGTAGATCCAGATCAGCCTGTGCATCCGCACAGTCTGATCAGGATCTGCACTGTTCGCTATTTCATTGGTGAAACACCTGTCCTGGTTCTAACAAGCAGCATATCGTTATCAGGCTACTTTGCTCACATATTTGAATGGGTCAAATTGTAGCCGTAGATAACATATCTATTGTAGCTAGCTACAGGAGTGTACTATTTGATAAGGAGCTACACTGGTCACATATCCCATAAGCCCCATTTCTCCAGTTACAGACACATTTTCAGTTAATGTGATTGTGCCTAGCGTGTTTCCTGATTATTTATCACAATCGACACAGCAATGGGAACAATGTAAACCTTTATTATATACCTACCCATGAAATACAGTTTATACGATGTAAATAAAGTAATATCTTCTATCGATGATGAAATAAACAACTTCCGGTGAAAATACGACTACTTCCGCTATCTATATTCATAACGCGCATCTGCAGTGCCGGACTACAAATAGGCTGAAAATACACATTCATTACCGTATAAAGTCTAAAAAAACTGCTAATTTCCATGGAGCGGTATATAATAAATAGAATATTCATATTTTTGCAACGAATATGACATATATGTTCATCTCGTGGTGTGAATTGTCCATATTTCACTCGTGCCTGACGGCACTCGTGAAATACGGACATTTCACACCACTCGATGAACATATACAAGTATGTCATATTCGTTGCATTTGATATGTCAACTGAGAAGTGTATCATACACAAGGTGTGGGATCACGTGTTTCCGAACGGCGTGACGTCCTTTCTTTATGGGAATTAAATAAGTGTATAATTGTGTCACTATTCCATCAGTTCTAAAAAAATACGAGTGCCTGCTATACAAATACAATCATTTAGTAATAATTATTTTACTGATTGTGACGCGCGGTGATACCATGATGTGCCAAAATCCACGACCGTCCAACCTCCGCTGATCCCACGGTCAAGGTCAAATACTTAGTCTGTTTACAAAATTTAACATCAGAGAAATATTGTTATAACTTCTATTTCCTTCATCTAAAATGTTTAATATTTCACACATGCATTCCTGTAAGGCTCTACTAACATTCTGTGCCAAGTCCACAACCGTCAAACCACCGCTGATCCCAAGGTCAATGTCAAATCGGTTATATCTTCTATTTCCTTGCTCAGATCTGCTTCACATTTCCCACACGCATTGCTCCAATGGACCTCTACCATCCTCTACCATCCTGTGACAAATTCACGTTCGTGCCGCCCCCGCTAAGCCCGGAGTCAATGTCAAAAGCCCACACACTTGGAAATTATTTACATATTTAGGGGTAACCTGGGCCCACGCGGTGGGTATTCCGTAAGCCTCGCTTACTGACCAATCTAGTTGAAATTATTTATACTAATTAAATGCGTCACCTAAAAAATTATATTTTCGACATACATTGTATTATAAAGAATGATAATTGCATATCAAAAAATAAATTCAGAGAACAAATAGTAATGTCCGTTAGTATTTTAATGAAACACGGTTATCGCCCCTGATATCAGTGTGGATATTTACGTCTTATGTAAAATGTATAATACTGCCAATTAGTACGTGGGGTAATGGTGAATGAATGTTTATGTTGCCAGAAAATGTCTCAGATGATCATGATGATGAGCACGTGAATGTAAGACATAAGCGGTACTCGATTCTTTGTGAAAGTTATAAGTGATTGTAAATAACTATCAGAGCACCGAATAACACACATATGCCATTGTATTTGGAGCGCTAAATATCATAATAAGTCGTCCGTTTATTAGGAAGATTTTAAAGAAAATATACAGTAAAATTACATCACAGATTACGTCACGTCGGAAAATCGGGTTCGGATACCACGTGATCCCACACTTTGATACAGTGCTTCGTACAATCACTCGATGAGAGGAATGCCCAGATCGACATATGCAACCGAAAGTTGCACGTGACACGAATTATTGAATCACACATTTGTATCTCAAAATGGGTATATTGCTACACAGCATAATGTGCCACATATGCAATTCATATGAAAAATTAATATGCTGTTCATATTTTAAACATGTGAAAAACATATGAATTGCATTTGAAATTCGTATGAAAAGAGCCGATATGAAATTCATATGAGATTTCATATGAATTTCATACGGAGACTTTGCATATGCATTTCATATGAATAATTTGTGTATGCATTTCATATGTTACATATGCAATTCACTGGATATGAACATGGTATAGATTTAAAAGCATTGTACATGAGTCTTCATTTGAAATTCTTATGAGTTGCATATGAAGTTCATATGACACCATCTTGACACCACAACCACATCCATACGCCTACAGCAACACCGGGTTATGTGAATTTAATATTTACAGCCCTGGCACAATCCGTTCAGAAACATCTCTCACGAATGCGGCCTATGTCGAAAAGGCCGTACTGTCACGAGAGCGAAAAGCTGATTTTTAGTACTGAATTACTCCCCTTGTGTATATTTTTTGCCATTTGCAATTAGATGCGCAACCCCGAACTACAGGTGCTCATGTGCGCTTTTGACACGTGTTCATGTGGTGGGATAAACTGTCAAGTTCCATACCACTGTGGTCAAACGCCTCCTTTTGATGGGTTTATTGACTGACCTCACCAACTCAACAGAGGAAACGTTAATTCACAATATATAGAATTATATAAATTCTGGAAGTCGGACTTCGTCCATTTCGCGCACCTGCACGTTATAATTATCTCCCATGTCCAGCAGTAGCCGATTTCATCAACATTGCAAAGTATACTTTTCTAGCAAAGTATACTTTGAGGGAGTAATCATTTATTTTTGCTGAAATGCATTATTTCGTATAGAACTAACGACTGCATATATTTGATGATTAAAAGCATGCAGAAGTATTATACTGAATTTATTACATTATCACAGCCATAATGGCTGTGATAATGTAATAAATTCAGTATAATAAAAATTAATAAATTTATCCTAAAATTGAAAATTTCTCTCTCAAAGTATACTTTGCTACTAAAGTATACTTTGCAATGTTGATGAAATGGGCTACTGTAGGAGCGCAGGGGGAAATCCGACCGGTTTCTTATATAAATTAATCATTTTTGAAAGCTTCAAATAACTAAATTCCAATTGTAAATCAAATTTAAATTCAGATTTATAAGGTTAGACGGTTATTACAAATTATTCTCGTCACCATTTAGTATTTTCGTAGTTCTTAATGTGAAATAGTCTGCCATAAAAATGATGTACAATGGTGTCGGCTAATTCTGCGCACCTAAGTCTTTCCAAATAAATTTATATGTCATTAACATCTTCATATTCAGTCAAAATTTCCTGAATATTCAAAGCAGTTCAAAGACGTCTGACGGTCTGTGCAAGTAAAATGTCAACGTTCTGATGTCGGTAAACTGTGATGTACTATCGGAAAGTGATAAAATTGTGCCACAGTGTAGCAATTACTCTTGTTTATTCCAAAATCCACATATTTTATTATGACGTACGCAAGGCTAAATATGACGTGAATTGCGCATTAGCCGATGCGCGGAATTAGCCGAAATGACAGTATTTTAGAGCAAAATGTATCGATTTACCCCCGAACATATCGGGTCACGTGAATAGTGATACGTCACGCCAACTTCCAGAATTCAGTGCCAGTGGTTGTGTGTATGTAGCTGGCCCGTACACAGGACTTAATTTAGGGGGGTGCGTTATCGACGGAGCGAAAAGCTAAACATTGTTTTGCACATCCACGGACAGACCTTGGCAGATTAACCGTTTCACCCCTAAGTAACTGGAATGGTGTTTGATATGTTAATTCTGCAACCAATCCAATTATCAGAAAATAATTTTCATACCAGTCCATTTATGAACATGTGGTGTTTTTGTTTTCAAAATTATGAAAATACTTGCAAAAAGTGCAGATCCTGATGAGACAAGCCGGCTCATCTGGATCTACAATTTTTTGCCAATACCACTATACAGGCCTGTGGTATTGAAATGGGGGGGGGGGGGGATGGGGGAGTGCGTCGCACCCCCTCTGCATATGGGCATATGTAGGTGGAATGCGGGGGGTGGGGGGGTGGGGGGGGGGGGGAGTGTGTTGGGAAATAAATGTATGAATCACATCTATGGGGGTTCATCCTTACCGGAATCCCGACTGGAGACCTGGTTTGGCCCTCACATACGTCTAAAATGGCATTTTGTATGTGACAGTTGAATCTGGTTATACCCCTCATGTGAGTATTACGATATTCGTAATCCTATTTTAGGGGAAGGGGCCAAGTGTGACTTGGTGTGGTATGGACCTGGCACCAGGTCGGGTTATTCTAATTTCAGGGCTGAATATATTTGTTCTCGATGTAAATATTCCGTTCTGATTTTGGGATTTTCCCCCCAATGCAGCAGGTTAAAATGGGATCGAACCCGTTTTCCAGGCCTTACATAACCGTAGCTGTTGATAGGCCGTTAAACACTAATAATCAAACAAACAAACTCTGGCTATGGGTGGTACTGTAGTTTATTGCAAAAGTTTCTGTTCGCAACTAGGGAGGTGGGAGGGTGGTGTGCTGGCGGAATTCTCGGACATCAATGTTTCTTTATATAATTTCATCATTTTTGGATGTTTAATTATAAATATGTGGCTGTAACTGGAGAAATAGGGCGTATAGGTTTTTGCGACCAGTGTAGATGCAGATCAGCCTCTGCAGTCTGACAGGATCTGCACTAGTTGCCATTCTATGACAAAATACCCGTCATACTTCCATCAAGCAATATTGTTCGTTATCCGGTTTCAGGAGTGTGCTATTTGATCAGGAGCTATGCTGGTCACAAAATCCGATAAGCCCCATTTACAGTCACAGTATGTTTTCATTGCATGTCAGAGACGCCACAGACCTCGTTTGTGATGTTTGCAAACAGTGTTGATCCAGATGAGCCAGCTCATCAGGATCTGCACTTTTTGCAAGGAATTTTTCTCGTACACAGGATGTCATCAAATAACGATACACGTGACAGAAGCCGACAACAAATCAGAAGGATCCTACACGTGCACCAAATGTCCCAAGACCTTCAAACACACCAGTAGCCGCTATCGACACGCATTGATCCACATAGCTGGTAAAGCCTACGTCTGCGATATTTGTGATAAGCAGTTTGCATGTCAAGGGAACCTAACTAAGCACCGGCGTACCCATACTGAGGAGCTGAACCATACCAGGGAGAGACCATTCCCATGTGAGGACTGTGGGAAATCATTCTATGTTCGAAAACATTTAAAGATCCACAGGTAGGTTGGCTTGGTTAATCAACCAAATTTTTACTGATATTAATTATTGTATCCCCCAGACGAGGGATACTACAGAGCTCCAGATAAGTTTTGTTTAGGCAATACATATATTCCAACATTTTTATACACCCGTTTGAAAAACCGGACAGATTATGTATCACCATATGATGGGCGGTTGGGTCACCGGTGGGCACAACTTGTCCACACAATAACTAGAGCAGAGATCCAATTAAGATGCATAATTTAACCAAATATTGAGGTATATTCTTAGTTCTTGACCAAAAATGGTAAGTTGGGAGTTCTTTAGAATTCTAAAGCACTCCAAACTTGCCATTTTTGTTGAAGAAATAACAAAATTCCCCCAAAGTTGATCAAATTACGCACCTTAACCTGTTAACTGGAGCTCTGTAGAGTTCCATTTGGCAGATCGTAACCAAATTTAATATTCATGTTTATCACCGCAATCACCTGTTGATTTTCAAAATATTCCAGATACAATATATCAATACTTATCCCCCCTTGGCAACCATTTTTCATTTTCCCACTCTATCCTTCAGAGCTCCAGTTAAGTTGCATAATTTGACCAACTTGAAATATTGTTATTTCTTCATAAAAAATAATTTAAATGGCTAATTGGGAGTCCGTTAGAATCGTCTCATTGAGACGATTCTAAAGCACTCCCAACTTGCCATTTTTGATGGAGAAATAAGAAATTTACCTCCAAATTACGCACCTTAACTGGAGCTCTGATCCTTGTCCACTCAATAACTCGTGTTCTACTTGACCGATCGTAACAAAATTTGGTGTACATGTACATGTTTATCACATCAAGATGAAGATGCTGATTGATTTTCACACTCTGATTCCTTGTCCACGCAATAACTTAAGTTTTACTTGACAGATCGTAACCAAATATGGTACAGTAACACATAAACGAGGAACCCTGTTAAAGTTGTCTCATAACTTATCTCCACTTGGTGACTATTTTTAATTTTCGTATTCTGTGTCCTTGTCCACATAATAAAGTAGAGTTCTTGACGGATACTAGCCAACTTTGGTACACATGGCAAGAGGAAGAACCCTGTTAGTTTTCAGTGAGTTATGTCCCTTTGTTGACTGGCCATGCCTCGACGGGCAGATGCTATGACCATCGGCACTCCTGTTAATATATTTTTTAAATATGTTGACAGATTTCATAAGAAACTTGGCAAAGCCTCATTTCTGATAAAATCAGTAACTCGTTAGCCAATGTGTCCGACTGGTGAAATGGGGCTTATGGGTCATATGCAACCAATGTAGATCCAGATCAGCCTGTGCATCCGCATATTTGGATCTGCTCGTTCGCCATTTCATCAACGTGCATCTTGATTCTAGCAACCAATATGAACAGGCTGCAGGTGTATGATAACTGATTAGGAGCTACACTGGTCACAAATCCTATAAGCACCATTTCTCTAGTCACGGCCACAAATACCATATTATAGGAATGAATGGCCTTTTTGTGGAATTTATCGGGGTATAAAATGGGAAAAGTCGCGGGAATACTGGAATCCAGTATTCCCGCGACTTTTCCAAGTTTATATCCCCGACAAAATTAAAAAAAAAAGGCCATTCATTCCTTATAATTCCAACATTTCAAATAAATTCATCAAGAAAATGTGTTTATTTTCCGTTTTCTTAAGAATTATTTTAACTGCACCTCACGGTTACGGAAAGTAGTTTGGCGTGAGAGTTTACTGGGATATAAATTTTGGACAGAGACTTGCTACAGGCCAATCAAATGTTAGGGAATTGTGTAAATATTTTTGTGCTGGAATTATTAAATCATCACTCGTGTAAAGCCGTCTGTTTAAACAGACGGCTTTACACGAGTGATGATTTAATAATTCCAGCACATCCACACTGGTGATAGCCCATATGCTCGTTGGCGTTTCTTATAAAATCAGTCAACTTTTTAACAAATGTGTCTGTGACTGGTGAAATGGGACTAATGGGTTTGCTTCCAATGTAGATAGATCCATATTAGCCATTCTAATTGATCAGGAGCTACACTGGTCACAAATCCCATAAACTCCATTTCTGCAGCTGCGGCCGCAAGTACCATTTTAGACCCTCCGTTTATATAGGCGCATCCACACTGGTGAAAGGCCATACTCGTGTCAGCTGTGCAAATCGGATTTTCGCAGAAACAGGAGCTTCTCGTGCACATGAGACGGCACACCGGCGACCGGCCATACATGTCATCATGACTGTGGGAAAACCTTTTCCGATAGACGCTGCTGGAGCAAGCACTTGTTGATCCATACAGGGGAGAAGCGATTCACATGTGACGTGTGTGAAAAGTCATTTGCACAAAGTGGTCATCTCCATATGCATAACCGTATTCATACAGGGGAGCAGTCAGTCGCGTGTACGGTGTGCAAGATATCATTCTTCAACAACAGTAGTTTGAAGAGACATATGCTCAGCGTACATGGTGACGATCGACCACAATCAGTCGAGTGCACGGATTGTGGCAAGGTGTTCTTGAGCAAACATAGCTTAGATAGACACATGTTGGTGCATGACGGAGAACAGTGTTTCAAATGTGATTTGTGTAATATTTCATTCCCAGAAAAATCTCAACTGACTGCTCATATAGGCCTGCATATTGGATAGAGCTATACCAAGGTGCATGATCACGTGGTTACAACAACAACAACGCCGCCCACTCCAAAGTAAGTATTATTTGATATTTTCCTTAATATGCAACGGATTTTGATGAAATATGGCGCAGCAAACGCGTCTTCATGAGCTGCATTTGGTGGTCTAGGGAGTTTGGCACAGACTTATGTCGTTTTTGCGAAGAATCCGATTCTTCGCAAAAACGACAGAAGTTTGGGCGAAAATACAGAGACCACCAAATGCAACTTAACAAGACGCGTTTGATGCTCCATATTTCATCAAAATGCGTTACGTAATAAGGACACTATAAAAGAATATGTACTTTGAATCGGTACGTGTTGTTGTTGTTAGTACTACGTGATCATACACCTTGTATACATGCGGGGTATGTGACCAGTAGCCGATTTCACCAACATTGCAAAGTATACTTTTGTAGCAAAGTATACTTTGAGGGAGTAATCATTTATTTTTCCTGAAATGCATTATTTCATATAAAACAAACCACTGCATATATTTGATGATTACAAGTATGCAGAATTATTAACTGAATTTATTACATTATCACAGCCAAAATGGCTGTGATAATGTAATAAATTCAGTATAATAAAAATTAATAAATTTATTTTTAAATTTAAAATTTCTCACTCAAAGTATAATTTGCTAGGTAAGTATACTTTGCAATGTTGGTGAAATAGGCTACTGTTGTTTTCAGACGAAAGTCTACTCAATGCACATATAATTCCCGCACAAAAATATTTACACAATTCCCTAACATTTGATTGGTCCGTAGCAAGTCTCTGTCCAAAATTTATATCCCAGTAAACTCCCATGCCGAACTACTTTCCGTAACCGTCAGCCGCAGTTAAAATAATTCTTAAGAAAACGGAAAATAAACACATTTACTTGATGAATTTATTTAAAATGCTGGAATTATAAGGAATGAATGGCCTTTTTGTTGAATTTATCGGGGATATAAACTTGGAAAAGTCTGTTTATACCCCGATAAATTCCACAAAAAGGCCATTCATTCCTATAATGCGTGTCCATGCTGATGAAGACGCAAGTATGTGGTTTTGCACCGAAGAAGGTGTGCGATATCTTCCGAAAACTATTAACGAAAATTACGATATTATCTGTAAATGGCATTAGCTGTGAAAATTCCATCATGTTTCGACGTCATTTACCGCAACTGTCATTGTTTCTGTAAAAACATCTTGGGTACAAAATCACATGGCTTGTCACGTCACATTTGGTACATTTTGTCCCGAATAACATAAAATGACGTCGAAAGATATATATATATATATATGAACATTTTGTCATCTTTCGACGTCGTTTAGGGAAAATAATGTAAATTTTGTATAACGTTTTTTATGATATATCGAACATGTTCTCATGTATAAAAATTTTATGCCACCGGGTTTCGAAGAAACGGGTGGCATATAGTGTTTGGACTGTCCGTCTGTCCGTCCGTCCGTCATACTTTTCGGTTAACCACTTTATCACAGTTTCTCAAATATGCTGCAGGTCTCATCCTCGTTCGACAGACGCATTTCTTGTTTATTTCTCCATCAAAAATGGCAAGTTGGGAGTGCTTTAGAATCTTCTCAATGAGACGATTCTAAAGGACTCCAAACTTGCCATTTTTGATGAAGAAATAACAAAATTTCGCCCCAAGTTGGTCAAATTATGCACCTTAACTGGAGCTCTGAACATGCGGTTTTTGTGACCAGCGTTGACCCAAAAGCTGCATTATTTGGCAGTTATACTTCATTTCCATCACTTCTAATAACTTTGTGCGGTGGTTGGTTGGGAGCATGCGATGGGCAATTTAATGATTGGGATTCATCCTTACCGGAATTCTGACCGGAGACCTGTTTTGGAGAAAACAGTATACGAATAGAGCCAGGTGTACATGTATAAAACAATACTTTTATTGACAAAATGGAATGTTATGAAACTTTTGATTTACTTCGAAATACATCGAATGTATATAAAAAAATGCAAAATTTCAATTTCTATATAAAAATATATGCATAATAATTCAATTCCCTTTAGTACTACTTCATGATTTTTCTCTCTCATGCAAATGTTTAAACTCAAATAATTTTAGTATTTCCTTTGTGGCAATAAAATCAATATCCGATTAGGGAAACGACGGAATTTAATTCCGTCATTTTCCTATTTGGATTTGGATTTTTTTATTATTATTTGGTGAATTCTAAAGAAATGGACGTTCAAAAATTCAACAAATAAACCTTCATGTCAACTTTCTAAGCATCATTCAGGGTATTTGTGTGCCAACAATCCTCATTTTTGTTTGTATTTCATCACCACAGAGGTAATATTCAAACTATATATTTGACACTTTACATCTGAAAATACAATACCATTAAATGATATGAGAAATTATGATTACGCATGTGACATCACACTTCGCACTATGGTGCGAGTAAGAAATTTATTTGTTGACGGTGGTGTTGTTGGTTATCCCCTCACTGATAGACAAGAGGAGATCGTTCTTTCGTTAGTAACACGTTTTATTTTTCAATAACTTATGAACCTCTCCACCGATTTTGATAATATTTGGCCATAATGTGTATCTAGGGATGGTGCTTTGTTTTTCATACGACCCTCGTCCGACCGCCCAAAGGTCAAGGAGGACTGTTCACATTGTTTGTAAGACAACAATGTTAAAGTTGTGTTTGGTTTTTCAATAACTTATGAATCGCTTCACCGAATTTGATAATATTTGGCCACAATGTGTGTCTAGGGATGGTACTTAGTTTTGCATACGACCCACGTCCGACCGCCCAAGGTCACTGAGGACTTCTTTTTTTTTATTATTAAGGCTGCCAGCGAGGGCATTAGCTTCGTTTAGCTTCTTGTTTTTATCTATTTTCGTCAATGTCTCTTGACATAATGTATTATGTAACATGTCAGGAATAAAGCGCTATTACAGTTGGCTACCAGTATCTGTTTACATTGTCTGATCATGTTATTCAACCATTGTCCATTTGTCCTATCCAGTCGCATATGTAGCTGTGACTGGAGAAATCGTGCCGATGTGTTATGTGACCAGTGTAGTCCCAGATAAGCATGCACATCTACGCATTCTCATCAGGACATGCACTGTTAGCTATTCAGTAAATGAAATAACCATCATGATTCCAATGTATACAAACTGTTTTCATCCTTATCAGGCTTCAAATACATGGATGCGCAAGAAGATTCAACTTTTGAATATCCACAAACCTCGTAAGCCTCATTTCGCCAGTCACAGCCGCATATGATCAATGAGTGAAGACTTAACTTGTGAGACATTGATACAGTATGTACATACAGGGGCGGATCCAGCATTTGGGGAACGGGGGGGGGGGGGGGTGTTGTCTAGTTACGAAGGTAATTCTTGCAATCTACTCCCGTACCGTACGTAGCTAGCAAGTTGTCGTTCGCAACTAGGGGATTGTCCTATTTTTCAAGCTCTTCGAAATGCACTGTCCTGTGTTTTACGGCATTTAAATTCAGACTCCCAACTGGTGATGGTGGTAAACTGTGATCTATGTAACCCCCCCCTCCAGATCCGCCCCTGACATACATGTAGTTACGGGACACAATCAAAGAACAGCGGGTTTCGTTCATTTTAAATCAGCCGAGATGCTTATAAACTAACCCACTTTTTCTGTCTGTACCGACAATTCGTGTTATTGATAAACATGATAAACCTGCACACAATTGGCTGCCGCGTGTTAATGCCAGTACCGTTGAACAGTTAATTTACTGTTCGTACGTTGGTCAACCCGTAATGTTTTTATGCCGCATTAGATTTCACATCTGCCGATATCAATTTCTAAAAACAAGACGTTTTGCTCAATTTACGTCGGAAGGTTGAATTCATTCTCAAAGTGTGATGTTTCGACGGCATTCACTATCATATCGTAGATTGTTTGGAATCAAGTTCTGAATAATCTTAATGTGCAGGCCAGAAAATGTCATGATCTAGCTCAGTAAAACTCCTGACCGGCAGGTATTAAATAATGATAAAATACAACTCATAAAAATAAAATAACACCAAATGCAAGTCCGCCTATTAAAGTAATCCACGACGTCACACAACTTCCTGTCGATGTATGCGCATGCGCCTCCGGTTTATTGACATGTGTGTCCGCCTTTATATTGTGTAACTGTCCCATGTCGTGAGTTTTATCCGGTGAAGTAATGATGTGAGCGGCCTCTTTAAAGACGCCATGTTCCCACAGCGTTTCCCATAATTCATCACCAATCTGGCTGCCGGAAGTGCGAATGTCGTTTATATTTAGAATCATTTTCGATTTGTATCTCAGTATAGATTGTCCGACCTTGGTTGTGATGAAGGCGTCATAGTAGGACATGGTTTTGTGCAATCTGTTCCTGTCGTTCAACTCCACCTGAAAAACAAACAAGAATCGGTAACATGATTCCATTTACCTGGCCTAAAATGACCTTAGTTGATCACAGGCCGTTAAACACTATTTCATAAATAAATAAAATAAATAATAATCGGTAAGGTAAGATAATTCATAATGCGACCTTGATATGTGTCATACCGCAGATAAGTTTCTCGGCTTTTGATTGGCTAGCTTGCCTGGTCATATATATATATTATATGACCTGCCAAGGCCATACAGGAATTGCGATTCCCCTCCGACGCCTCGCGTCCAATGAAGACACATTTTGCAAGCGTCTACCGATTGCGAATTGTATTCATCACTAAGCACAATAAAACCCCGAATTGATCAATGCAAGTAACAAATTGTACACTCAAAACCAGTCTTTATTGTTTAATTTTCCATAAATATTCTTCGCTCATCAATATATGAGCGAAAAATTAGCCAAAAAAAAATAACGAAAATTGCTTTTCAAATCTCAACACGCTTGCCTTCGTGACACGGCTATATTTAGGTCACAAACTATGGGTTCCACGCACGAAACCGCGGCGTAGCAATGACAGCGAATGTTTGGGAACCAGTCGCATTATTCTAGAGGCGCCAAAGGGAGAGCAAATCGATAGAGCAGTGGAATATAAATTAAATTACACGATATAAAAAAAACTGTCATAAAGTCGTTTTCGATGGATTTCTTACTCCATATTTTGTTTGTTTTCGTTTAATAAAAAAACAAAATGTTCATTTACGCCTTTATATTAAGACTGACGGTAGAAAATCGAATCTCGGATTATTTTTCTTCCTGAAAAAACGCAAAGATCAAAATAAGAGATATGTTTATACGGCCAAATACAGGATCTGCGGTATGACAAATACGTTATTGTGATTCTACACAGGCTATATCTATATGGTGTAATATTGCCCGTCTGAAGGTATGTTCACCCTCGGGTGAACATACATCCAGACGGGCAATATTACACTATATAGCCTGTGTAGAATCACAATAACTTATAATGTTTGCCATACAGCTGGCCGTTAAACTAAACTTCGTACAACAAAAATGTTCGTAAATGCAAACTTATGATAGTTTGTAAGTTTCACATTAACACTGTTTTCTTGTCAACGATGATTGGATTTACATTTATTGAGCATACGCTGCATATGCAGCCGATGCTCAATAAATGTAAATCCATCAATTGAAATTTCCAGATTTTAGTGAAACGGCCTACTGGTTTCTGATCTGTGACTGGCAGGATAAATGGGACATAATGCCATTTTGACTAGTATAGTTCCTGATCCGTGATTGGAGAAATGGGGCTTACATTTACATGCACGTCAGGTGTAACCAGTCTGGCTGCTGATTTGCGACATGTAAAATGGAGCTTACATGTGGCTGTGACCGGATGAATGGGCTTATGAGATTTGCATATTGTCTGATAACGATAGTTAGAAGAATGATGTATGTTTCATTGATGGAATGGCGAACAGTGCATATCCTGATCAGACTTTGTAATTAACAAATATTGACGAGATTAATTAGCGCAGGTGATAGTGTACACACAGTGATGATGGATATACATGTACAAACCTTCAATATCAGCGGGTGTCCGGCCACGTGGTCATCGTAAGTGGTCAAGTAACCTTGGACAGAGTTGTCTAGTCGCTTTATCTCGTCTCTGGCTTTCTCCACCCCATCACCACAAACTGCAAAACACACAACGAGATAGCCAAAGCTATTTTTTATCCCGTGAACACAGCCTTGCCAGATATTTTTTCCCATTCACGGCACTAACCTACTATTCTCTATCTATTTTCCTTATTTCTGAACCAAAGTATTTGTTGTGACCACTCATTTGAACCGTCTCGGCGAGACGGTTCAAATGAGTGGTGACAACATATACTTCTGATGAGAAATAAAGAAATTCTTGAGCCTTGCCGGATATGTTTTCCCATTCACGGCACTAACCTACTATTCTCTATATATTTGACCACCTATACATGTATTACATGTAGAGCATACATGTAGGGTTTCAATAGCCTCCATAATTCAAGGGTTAAACTGGCCGATCAACATTACATTTAAGTGTAAAATACACATTTAGTATGTTTTATCCCGTCAACACAGTGCGTATGTGCCGTGAAACATTTTTGATATCCTGTCAATACGACCTAATCACTGCGTATGAATATGTGCGGTGGCTGGGGTTATTTTTATTGCATTTTAAAGCTATTTGTAGGTGTTGACGGGATAAATAGAATAGTATGTTAGTGGCGGGCATGGGAAAAAGTATCTGGCGCGGCACGGAAACGTGATGGGCGAGGCTCTCACGGAAACGGGATGTGCTCGGCAGAGCCTCGCCCGTCCCGTTTCCTAAGCCTTGCCAGATATTTTTTCCCATTCACGGCACTAACCTACCGTTCTCTATTTATTTTGCAAATGCGAGCCCTATGCTACAAATTCCAGGAGTCCAATTCCAGTGTCAAAATTCGCACAGCGTAACTATTGAAAGCCATGTACATGCATGCACTACAACAGTGGAGAAATTGCAACTAAATGTTATTCGGGCAGGTTTATATAGCGAACATTATATACTGATCTTATTTAGCATGTTTAAACGAATTAATTTGCATGCCTTTTTTGGCTAATTTTGATGAAGCATATTACAAGTCTGACAGCGGTATCCTACATGCATGTAGCAATATAAAGTGAGTTATCTGGGTTTTATAAGTTTTATTTTTTTTATTGCATTTACATGTATATGTATGATTAGAGAGAATCTTAACGCGATCGCTCTTTCTCTGTAACGGAGTCACCAAACGGAAAACAATCAGGTTAGTTCCCAACGTGTCTACCGTACCTTCGAATCTGAGTCTCTTTTCCAAGGTGCAGTTATGGCAATGTGATTCGTATCGTCGACAATATGTGTCCGGGTCACTCTTCAAACTGCTGCAGTCCGGGTCGGCGCGCCGCTTCTTCCTGCGACCTTGTGGCAGAGGTGAAGGTTGGAACGATTGACCTTGACCTTGGGCGGGTTGCTGTATAGTCTGAGTTGGCAGCGGTTGGCCGTTCTGCTGTATTTGTTGTATTGCACTATGCGCAGATACGAGTTGTTGGCCTTGAGCTGGAAACTGTTGACCTTGACTGGGAACCACTTGTCCCTGCCCGCTGGATATAACATTCCCTTGAAACTGTTGACCGACAGTCTGACCTTGTGGAAACTGTATACCTTGGTTAGCAAATTGCTGATTACCTTGCGATACTTGTCCCACGTTTTGAAATTGACCTTGCGGCATCCCTTGACCTTGAAATTGACCTTGTGACATTTGACTGCCTCCCATGACACCGGCGCTGTTTGCAGCAAACTGCGCCTGTGTCATGGCGCCGAAGTTCTGACCTTGATTGGATACACCCATGCTGTTTTGCAGACTCGCCTGATGCAGCAGTTGCTGCAGTCTTTGTGCGTTTGCATTCGCCTGCATAAGCTGTGCCTGAGACGCACCCAACCATGTTCGTCCCTGGTTGTTGATATTTGGCGGAAACTGAGAAAACTGGTTATTATTGTTTGCTACAAACTGCATTGGATTTCTGAACGTGGGGAAGTCGGGGTTTGGGATTGTCCGTAGTTGGCTGGTAACTAGTTGTTGGTCGCCTTCGCCTGTCACAGGGGTGTCGGGGTTGTCTGAAGAAGAAAAAGCATCAACATCACCATTATAAGTCTATGATGGCAACACAAAACAGCGACGATTTGTTGAAAGTTCACAAATAAAGACGAAGACGATCGTTTTGTATAATGATATACATAGCAACGTATGTCGTTTGCTTTTTTTGTACGCAAACACGGTATTCTCGTTTCCATTTCCGGCTTTCAACTACAGCTAATTATCGTTATCTCGAAGGTGACCAGACTGAGCCAAATATATCGCGTTATCCGAACTTCTAGGGAAACAAATCGTCAAATTTAGCGACTAATATCGAAAACTTAAACGGCTGTCGTTTCTTTCAACCCATGCCGTATTGTTTATTTTAGCGTCGTGTCATTTACAAATATGTGATTCGCCACAAAAAAAGTTGTTTGTTACTTTTGCGATCAGTGTAGTTCAATATTAGCCTGTGCATCTGCGCATTACGGTTGAAACCACAGAACATACATACGTTACTAGGCACGACAAAATGGGGCCCATTTATTAGCTAAGTTTATCAATGTAGCCCCAGATCAATCTGTGTTTGGTCGTTGCTGTCTATAGCGTCAACTAGTAATCTCACGGGTGCTAGCTGCACTCCACGCCGGCGTAAAATGTTTCACGTCGATTTAATCGACGGAATCCTAACGAATTGCCAATCATCTTCATGCAAAAGATGCTGCATAAACACATTTTCGAAACATGTGTTTATGCGATAGCTCTAAGTAAAGCTGAGTGGATTCTCGTCAGGAAACCAGTGCATTTTTCGACGTGGAACATATTTACGGTGGCGCGTATTGCTGCATTCGTAAACCTGCTACACGTTCGTACAGACTTACTAACAACATCTTGGAACGTATTAAGTGCCTTGCCAAAGACATCAAGAACTCTCTCCTTGAACGTAGCCACTTTTTGTCCGACCTCTTCTATCACCGTCGGCATAGCCTCCATCATGCGTCCGCCATTATGGCCAATGGAGACCAGTAGGGGTCTGGCATTCTTTAACTTTTTGGCAAGGAATTCGGCTATATTGACCGCTCTGTCTTCGTTGTCGATGATCACCGACCCAACCTGTAGTGTAGGATTTGATTGAATAATTGATAAGATTGGTGGATTCATTTGTGTTGACGTCTGTTCACCAGAAATATCATAGGCAGACGGAATGGTTAGGAAGAACCAACCATCCGTGGTGATGTACCCCTCCCCCCCCCCCCCCCCCCCCGCCGTGTGTGGACACATGGCATACACGAGACATTTGACTGCACACAAATTCGAAAAGATGGCGTTGAGGTAGCCAAACAATGAATTCCTCGGGTGTCGATCGTGCTTGCACGCTTGTCTCCCCCACCCCAAAACCCCTACTGACAATACATTGGTAGATGTGTAAGATCCAACCACCATCCCAGTTGTAGCGCCAATTCTGGATAATGTAATGCAATCCATATCAATTAGACTGGGTATTGGCCAGTGTAGCTCCACGTCTGTGTCTCGTGTAACAATACAAGGCTATATACTAATTGTATGCTGGAAGAATGACGGCTAGTTCATTGACTTAATAACAAACAGTGCATACCCAAATCAGACAATGCAAATGTACAGGTTGGTTTGGTTCTATGTATACACTGGGCACAAATGTCATCGACCACACTGTTACAATCGGAATAGTGGTACTCGACAAGGAGCTATATTACCACCATATGCGTTACACACAACAGTAAATTAACCCTTTCACCCCTAAGTAACTGGAATGGATTTTGATAAAAAATATGCTAATTTTGCAACCAATCCAATCGTCACGAAATGGTTTTCAGACTTGCCCATTTTTCCAAAAAAAATATGACAATTACTTAAGTGCAGATCCTGATGAGACGGCTCGTCATGAGTCGGCTCATCTGAATCTTCATTATTTGGAAATACCACAGATATGGCGTGTTGAAAAGGTTAATATTAAAAACGATACCTTTGCTCCAAGATTTGGTAGCAGATGGACATTATTAGCCGCTTTTTGGACATGAACACTGATGTCCCTCACTATCTTATCCGGATTGATGCTGTCTTGTAGGTCCTGTAAGCTGTGGTCGACTTCACTGTGCATTATGTGCTCGCCTTCCTTTCGTAGTTGTCTTGGAACATCTAGTAATATACATAATGTAGTGTTGCATGTACATGCAATTGGAATTGGATAATCCGGACTTATGAAATTAGCTACATTGGCCGTTCCTAAATTGCTGGCACACCATGTGGTCCGATAAAGGTGCTACATGTACATGTACCATGCATGTCTTATGTTGGTCGCAGTCTATATGCTCATTTATGTAGTCCGAGTTATGACGCTGGATGTACATGAATATATTATAAATCCTACATAGAAACGGTGCCTCGAAACAACTTAACACTAGCGAAATGAGACGTATTAACCCTTTCAACCCTAAGGAACTGGAATGGACTGATATGCTAATGTTCCGACCAATCCAATGGTCACAAAATGATTTTCAGATTCGTCCATTTATGAAAAGGGGGTGTTTTGTTCTAAGAAATATTAAAATTACTTTAAAAAAGTGCAGATCCTGAGGAGCCGGCTGATCTGGATCTGCACTTTTTGCATAAACCGCTATAGCGGGATTTCGGGTTCAAAGGTTTAAATGATTACCAGACAGTGTAGTAGTTATTTATCATGGGCATAGGTAATAAACTATGCAAGTGGAGATAACTATCGAACGGGTGCCACGAGAAAAATGGTGAATAAATTGATATTAACATACTGTAGGAATACGTTTGCTGATCACAATGCAACACGTCATGTTGTGTTATGGAACATTCAGTATACTGTTACATTTAATTATTAATTTAATAGATATTGGCGAAAGCGTCGTAATATGTGATTAATTGAGACGAAACTCTCTGCTTTCATTGTCGAGATACTAGGGCAATCAATCAGAACAACATCGTTACTTCATTTCTACACCGACAATTAAGCTAATCACCATGCTATTTCTTTCATTACTTTCTATGTTGCGTTTATATGAAATAGAAGGTTAACTTAATGACGAATTAAGAGGCGAACTGTCTCTAGACACCGTGGTATATTTCACCGTATTGACTTACGACACAAATTTTACAGTCACACCAATTGCTTCCAATAGATAGTTTAGAAAGTTCCAGTATGCTTAAAGTGTGTTTACCTTTCAGTATGTCGGACCTTGCCTTGTCAGCAAATCTTTCAGTTTGTTCTCAGCGTATGCGGATGTTTGTGACAGAAACTGTAGACCCAGGATTGGGCTGGGATCGTGTGTGATCACCTCACGCAGTGGCAGTATCTTGATCTCACATTCTGCAATTCTGAAACAAAATAGAGAATAGTAAGTTAGTGCCGTGAATGGGAAAACATATCTGGCAAGGCTCAAGAAACGGGATGGGCGAGGCTCTGCCGAGCACATCCGTTTTCGTGGCCGCGCCAGATATGTTTTCCCATTCACAGCACTAACCTACTATTCTATTTATCCCGTCAACACCTAAAAATGGCTTTAAAATGCAAAAATAGTATTGACTGGATATCAAAAATGTTTCACGGCACTGTGTTTCACGGCACATACGCACTGTATTAACGGGATAAAACAAACATTATAGGCTTTGGGACCAATGTTTGTCCTACTCTGCTAGCACACGTATGCATATAGCCTGATAACGATATGAAGCATGACAGGTGTTCCATTGATGGACTGTAAACAATGCAGATCCTGATCAGACTGCGGATGCACAGGCTGAACTGGATTCGCACCGGTCGCAAAATCCTTAAGATCCATTTTTCCAGTCACACCAACAATTAACTACGGACAAACCCGGGTTTATTTCATTACATTTAATGGACTATAGTCTGTTTCACGAAAGCTGCCCAAATTTTACGGCTATATAGACAATTCAAAAACAATATTATTTTCGATAATATTAAATTAAAGGAAAATTTAAGAATGAGCCTTCTTTTTATTTCGTGAAATTTTGTCAAATATTGATTTTATAACGAAAAATTGATTTCTCTATGGGAGAGGAGTGTGGGAGGAGTCAAACAACTATTTGTTTTGGAAATTGACTCCGAAACCTAGCTAGATAGCTGGGAAATGATCTAACTAAGAAAACAAAAGTTAAATTTTAAAAATCGGTCCAGTATTTCTAAAATTAAAAAAAAAATTTGTTTTCGCAATAAAATCAATATTTGACCAAATTTCACGAAATAAAAAGAAGGCTCATTCTTAATTTTTCCTTTAATTTAATATTATCATGATTATCAAAAGAAATCTTGTTTTTGAATTGTTTATATGGCCGTAAAATTTGGGCAGCTTTCGTGAAACAGACTATAGTGTAGACTGTTAACAACGTGCTCTTCTGTGCAATCGCATCATACAGAGTCTACTATAATACGGTTCTATATTTGCATACAAAATATTGTACATGTACAGAGCTTTTCATGAAATCAGTAAACACGTTTAATAAATATCGTATTAAATCATCACTAAATCAAATCAATGTGTTGGTCTTAAACATACACATATTAATCTATGTTTAGCCTAATAAATAGTTTAAACACGTAGCGATGAAGTTTTAGGTTGAACGATATATCGTCTAAGGAACGTGTTACATGAATATTCCTATCTTGGTTGCGTTAATCGATTTACTAGTCCATGAGCTAATCTACGGTGGCACAGAGGGGACATGGAAATAGTTTTTACTATTGCGTGCGCAATATTGCAATATCGCAATATTGCATGCTCAATAGCTATCGCGTGCGCACGCGATAGTAAACAATATTTCCATGTCCCCTCTGTGCCACCGTACTAATCGGAGCAGGGAGGCAAAATGACACATAAGATCCTCTATTTGGAGGTCACCTGTTTTGGCACCGTTCTAGCATGCAGTTAATGCAGCTCTTCTCCAGGGCCGTGACGTTCTGCACACATTCCTGCGCATACTCGACCAGAAGTGCCCGGATGATCTCTGTTCGGGCAAGCTCATTGGCTAAAAGTTCCACCACCCTGCCTTTAGCGGCAACGTTTAACACTGCAAAGGGAAATGATATAATGAATACATTCAGGCATTAATCCTTTTATCCCGAAATATCTGAAAATTGTAAAGAATAAGTCAAATACAGTATAGTGAAAACAATACTTTAAGGTTTCATACCATCGATCTACAAAGAAACTTAATTTTTACCTAGTATGCCCCATTATCTCCGGTTTATAGAGGTTTTACTGGAAGTCCGCCATAAAACGCTTGGAGACACATGACATGTATATATATCATGTGGTGTGTTCTCACTTTCCTAACATTCTATATTTCAGGTAAAATGTCTGGTGTCATGTGTATGTACGTACAAACAACATGGTGAATTAATTGGATATTTTCACTATCAATTACAAGGTGTATTATCACGTGGTACTAACAACAACAACAACAAGTACTGAAACTTCCAGAATCCATCCTGTTCAAAGTATATTCTTTTATATTGTTCTTATTACGTAACGGATTTTGATGAAATATGGCGCATCAAACGCGTCTTGTTAAGCTGCATTTGGAGGTATCTGTACTTTGACCCAAACTTCTGCCGTTTTTGCGCAGAATTGATTTCCGTGTCGGACTTTGGAGTGGGCAAGATTTCAACAATTTCAGCCACTGTTGTTGTTGTTGTTATAACCACGTGATCATGCACCTTGAATAACTGGCTCTGCTTTTTCAATTTCGGCGATTACATTAGAAGGACATCATTTTTGTCGCGCCCGCTCGCAGACAGCGCCATATAGTCGGCACATTGGCGTACGTACATACGTGCGTGCGACCGGGTCAACGATTTTAGTTAAAGTTTTTCGGTATACTATCAAAGCCTATGCGGTCGCGACATGCGGGCCGAGGCCATCTAGAATATATATTTTGTTTTCTTTCCCTTTTGTATTTGAAGATTAATATGAAGAATAAGCAGCTGACAATGTTCGTTTCAAAACGTTTTAATTGTTAAGAGCACAACCTCAATTAACGGACCAAGGTATATAAATGTTTACTATATCAGTTAAAGAATGTATTTTTCTTACTCTGCGTAAATATTCTCGAATGACAGTAAAAACATTATTTATCTTATTTGTTTTCACTTACTGATACTTTCAGGTATTTTATGCATTTATACTCCTTGGTACGTTAATTCGATCTGTGGTTAATGCATTCTCATATTTAACGTAGTTCATGCTGAGGATATGCTATTATGTTTTCGGAAAAATCCTAAAGATTATCCTTCCATGCGCTCAGACGTATATGTCGCGACGGTTCAAATGTGTGGTCACAACATATAATTATTTATTTTATATTGTATATTTACACATGCATTTGTTACCTAACATTTGAAAGTGACATATAGGTCCATAGGGCCGGGTGTTTTCGTCAATATTATATTGTACATATTCCCTGTTTCGTTTAACACATGTCACTATAATAAACAAATTACTTACTTACTTACTTACTTATACTTTCATTGCATAACAAAGAAAACAAACATTTACAAACATAATGCCCGTAATGGTGTATTCCGCATGTAATGGGTTAATATTACTAATTAGACGGTCATAAAACACGGATATGCTCCCTTGGCTACTTGACTGTAATCAAAGTACTGAAAGTACTGAACATAGGGTACTACAAGATTAAACTAGATTGATTGATTTATTGTTGGTGTTGCAGTTTCATTAACCCTTAAAGGTACATGCCCACTCAGTAGGTACAAAATGTTCTTTACATCAGAGACATCATCTGAGACATTTCCTGGCAAAATAAACATTCATGCGCCATTATCCCACGTACTGATTGGCATTATTATACATGTTATATCAGACGTAAATGTACACACTGATATCAGGGGCGATAACCGTGTTTGCTTAAAATGTTAACGGACACTACTATTTAATCTCTGTATTAATTTATGATGTGTAATGATCATACTTTAAAATCTGTCGAAAATATTATTTTTTCAGGTGACGCATTTCTTTAGTATAATAATTAAAAAATGTCATGCCTCATTTGCATATGAAAATAGCCTGATACCACCGCCACTATCAGTAAAATAAATATTACTAAATGATTATATCTGTACACTGTATAGCGGGCACTTGTAACGTTTAGAAACTTGTTAGATTTTTTTTGGTCGTATTTCAGTACTTGCATTAATATGGGTATTAATATAAGCTGGTTGTGTTATACTGTCATTAATGTGTTCCCTGACTGTAAGTTATCACCTTAAATACTGACTTATTGACACCCTTCCCTGAACGTAGAATTGACACTCATGTTGGCGTGTATTGGCCACCATAGACAAATGTCAATCGGGCCATATTCAGGAATGTCACTAAAATCCACTGTAAATCCATCGATAGAGAGAGAGAATGAGGATTAAACATCAGTTAGACCTACACGTGCGAGTTTTGTTTCGCACAGGTGTCGGGTGAGTTTAAAAAAAAAAATAGGCTGTCGGAATGTCAAACTTGATGTAGTTTGTGTGTTAAACGCGTCGCTTGTTTCGGAGAGTATTCGGAGGGGAGTTAACTCTGTTACTAAATTTAGCGATGACCGCACGATTTGTGCTGCAAATGGGGGCAAATCACGTGCAACAAAATAATTCGATGTATTTTCGTACGTAGAACATCCGTTGTTGATATTGTGCAGTGCAAGTAGTTTTTCATAATATTATTTTCAATTAGCGGTTGCGTATGCCAGTTAAACGTTGAGTAACACAATGCATTTTGTTGTTATGGTTATTCCAAAATATCACTACGGACGTGCCCATCGAGGGGGTTCTGGGGCGTGGCTAACTGTCCAACGCGATTCCATTGGCTGTTTTATATGCAGATATTCTCAGCTGTCAATCACAGGCGTCCGCACCACGGGGGGTCGTGGGCGGGGCCAAATGATCCCGCTCGATCGCAATACATACGGATACACATGTACCCTATGTAAAAATGGTTAAATGTTTCAATAGGTGGAAAACTGTCCTGTGACACACAACAATCCCATTACCCCCACCATCCTGGTCTCGTAATGCACTGTTCTATATAGTACAGTACAGTACGATACTGGGTGGGTGGTGTAATGCGATTTTTTAATGGGCATTTTTTTTGTGTGACAGGTCCGGTTCTTCCACCTGGGTGTCGCATATGTCCAGATGTATCAAGTGTGCGAAGATTAAAGTACTCCATCCAGTAATATTGAAGTTATGACATGATGTAGAAACACTCATTTTGACACAAATGACCACGGACGGACGGATGTACGGACGTATCCACAAGAACAAAGCAATATGCCCCCTTACTATATCACATAGGGAGCATAACTAGAAATATTTAAATTCACTTACAAATAAGATTGTTCTTGTCTATTTCTCGTATTCGGGGTTCCTCGGTTGTTGTCGCGACGTCTGTTGGTATAATTTGCGAATTCGTAGAGGCGGCTTGGTAGCAAATGCCGAGTATGCAAATTAGAACAAGTCTTCTTCCCGCCATTTCTTTATTTGTGCTGCGGTGCCTGTTGTATTTCGAAATGCTGCAAAGTATTTAATCCGTATACATGTATAAATTCGTTTGTCAAATGTACACGGACGTGTATGTACATAAAAATAGAAAGTGCCGCCGGCTGATAAAAGCGATCGTACGACGTTGGAGACCAGTGTAGGCACAGATCCGACTGCGCGGGTCGCCGCGCAGTCGGATCTGGGCCTACGCCGTTCGCCTTTCGGTCATCAAAGCGCATGTAGTCCTACGACATGTACCATCGCCAAAACGATTCGATTATAAACCGGCTGAATGACGCTTCAAGCGGACCAGGTTCTACAAATATTGCGAAACAACATAAGAACTGTTGTCTCGGCCGGTGTCTCAAATTTGCACGCATTTCCGTAAACATACACATTCGTAGCGGAAGTAGGTAGTGGTTATATGTTTATTGCCCGCGGCGTCACACCTTTCAGTACATTGTATATATCCACGATGACAAATTTATTCGTCTTGACATGTACACCTATGATAGTGTGATATGTTAATTGGCATCATAATTATAATTATAGACAATCTATGTTTAACTCCACGATTTACTCTACCATCTATAGA
>CM055281.1:5653524-5694646 GCA_029237695.1 Conchocele bisecta | reverse complement strand
TCTATAGATGGTAGAGTAAATCGTGGAGTTAAACATAGATTGTCTATAATTATAATTATGATGCCAATTAACATATCACACTATCATAGGTGTACATGTCAAGACGAATAAATTTTTCATCGTGGATATATACAATGTACTGAAAGGTGTGACGCCGCGGGCAATAAACATATAACCACTACCTACTTCCGCTACGAATGTGTATGTTTACGGAAATGCGTGCAAATTTGAGACACCGGCCGAGACAACAGTTCTTATGTTGTTTCGCAATATTTGTAGAACCTGGTCCGCTTGAAGCGTCATTCAGCCGGTTTATAATCGAATCGTTTTGGCGATGGTACATGTCGTAGGACTACATGCGCTTTGATGACCGAAAGGCGAACGGCGTAGGCCCAGATCCGACGGCGCGGGGACCGCGCAGTCGGATCTGTGCCTACACTGGTCTCCAACATCGTACGATCGCTTTTATCAGCCGGCGGCACTTTCTATTTTTATGTACATACACGTCCGTGTACATTTGACAAACGAATTTATACATGTATACGGATTAAATACTTTGCAGCATTTCGAAATACAACAGGCACCGCAGCACAAATAAAGAAATGGCGGGAAGAAGACTTGTTCTAATTTGCATACTCGGCATTTGCTACCAAGCCGCATCTACGAATTCGCAAATTATACCAACAGACGTCGCGACAACAACCGAGGAACCCCGAATACGAGAAATAGACAAGAACAATCTTATTTGTAAGTGAATTTAAATATTTCTAGTTATGCTCCCTATGTGATATAGTAAGGGGGCATATTGCTTTGTTCTTGTGGATACGTCCGTACATCCGTCCGTCCGTGGTCATTTGTGTCAAAATGAGTGTTTCTACATCATGTCATAACTTCAATATTACTGGATGGAGTACTTTAATCTTGGCACACTTGATACATCTGGACATATGCGACACCCAGGTGGAAGAACCGGACCTGTCACACAAAAAAAATGCCCATTAAAAAATCGCATTACCCCACCCACCCAGTATCGTACTGTACTGTACTATATAGAACAGTGCATTACGAGACCAGGATGGTGGGGGTAATGGGATTGTTGTGTGTCACAGGACAGTTTTCCAACTATTGAAACATTTAACCATTTTTACAGTCAAGTAGCCAAGGGAGCATATCCGTGTTTTATGACCGTCTAATTAGTAATATTAACCCATTACATGCGGAATACACCATTACGGGCATTATGTTTGTAAATGTTTGTTTTCTTTGTTATGAAATGAAAGTATAAGTAAGTAAGTAAGTAAGTAATTTGTTTATTATAGTGACATGTGTTAAACGAAACAGGGAATATGTACAATATAATATTGACGAAAACACCCGGCCCTATGGACCTATATGTCACTTTCAAATGTTAGGTAACAAATGCATGTGTAAATATACAATATAAAATAAATAATTATATGTTGTGACCACTCATTTGAACCGTCGCGACATATACGTCTGAGCGCATGGAAGGATAATCTTTAGGATTTTCCGAAAACATAATAGCATATCCTCAGCATGAACTACGTTAAATATGAGAATGCATTAACCACAGATCGAATTAACGTACCAAGGAGTATAAATGCATAAAATACCTGAAAGTATCAGTAAGTGAAAACAAATAAGATAAATAATGTTTTTACTGTCATTCGAGAATATTTACACAGAGTAAGAAAAATACATTCTTTAACTGATATAGTTAATACATTTATATACCTTGGTCCGTTAATTGAGGTTGTGCTCTTAACAATTAAAACGTTTGAAACGAACATTGTCAGCTGCTTATTCTTCATATTAATCTTCAAATACAAAAGGGAAAGAAAACAAAATATATATTCTAGATGGCCTCGGCCCGCATGTCGCGACCGCATAGGCTTTGATAGTATACCGAAAAACTTTTAACTAAAATCGTTGACCCGGTCGCACGCACGTATGTACGTACGCCAATGTGCCGACTATATGGCGCTGTCTGCGAGCGGGCGCGACAAAAATGATGTCCTTCTAATGTAATCGCCGAAATTGAAAAAGCAGAGCCAGTTATTCAAGGTGCATGATCACGTGGTTATAACAACAACAACAACAGTGGCTGAAATTGTTGAAATCTTGCCCACTCCAAAGTCCGACACGGAAATCAATTCTGCGCAAAAACGGCAGAAGTTTGGGTCAAAGTACAGATACCTCCAAATGCAGCTTAACAAGACGCGTTTGATGCGCCATATTTCATCAAAATCCGTTACGTAATAAGAACAATATAAAAGAATATACTTTGAACAGGATGGATTCTGGAAGTTTCAGTACTTGTTGTTGTTGTTGTTAGTACCACGTGATAATACACCTTGTAATTGATAGTGAAAATATCCAATTAATTCACCATGTTGTTTGTACGTACATACACATGACACCAGACATTTTTGTTTTACCTGAAATATAGAATGTTAGGAAAGTGAGAACACACCACATGATATATATACATGTCATGTGTCTCCAAGCGTTTTATGGCGGACTTCCAGTAAAACCTCTATAAACCGGAGATAATGGGGCATACTAGGTAAAAATTAAGTTTCTTTGTAGATCGATGGTATGAAACCTTAAAGTATTGTTTTCACTATACTGTATTTGACTTATTCTTTACAATTTTCAGATATTTCGGGATAAAAGGATTAATGCCTGAATGTATTCATTATATCATTTCCCTTTGCAGTGTTAAACGTTGCCGCTAAAGGCAGGGTGGTGGAACTTTTAGCCAATGAGCTTGCCCGAACAGAGATCATCCGGGCACTTCTGGTCGAGTATGCGCAGGAATGTGTGCAGAACGTCACGGCCCTGGAGAAGAGCTGCATTAACTGCATGCTAGAACGGTGCCAAAACAGGTGACCTCCAAATAGAGGATCTTATGTGTCATTTTGCCTCCCTGCTCCGATTAGTACGGTGGCACAGAGGGGACATGTAAATATTGTTTACTATCGCGTGCGCACGCGATAGCTATTGAGCATGCAATATTGCGATATTGCAATATTGCGCACGCAATAGTAAAAACTATTTCCATGTCCCCTCTGTGCCACCGTAGATTAGCTCATGGACTAGTAAATCGATTAACGCAACCAAGATAGGAATATTCATGTAACACGTTCCTTAGACGATATATCGTTCAACCTAAAACTTCATCGCTACGTGTTTAAACTATTTATTAGGCTAAACATAGATTAATATGTGTATGTTTAAGACCAACACATTGATTTGATTTAGTGATGATTTAATACGATATTTATTAAACGTGTTTACTGATTTCATGAAAAGCTCTGTACAAGTACAATATTTTGTATGCAAATATAGAACCGTATTATAGTAGACTCTGTATGATGCGATTGCACAGAAGAGCACGTTATTAACAGTCTACACTATAGTCTGTTTCACGAAAGCTGCCCAAATTTTACGGCCATATAAACAATTCAAAAACAAGATTTCTTTTGATAATCATGATAATATTAAATTAAAGGAAAAATTAAGAATGAGCCTTCTTTTTATTTCGTGAAATTTGGTCAAATATTGATTTTATTGCGAAAAAACAATTTCCCCATGTTAAATCCCCATAGACATCTTCACGGAGTGAAGATGTCTATGGGGATTTAACATGGGGAATTTTTTTTGAATTTTAGAAATACTGGACCGATTTTTAAAATTTAACTTTTGTTTTCTTAGTTAGATAATTTCCCAGCTATCTAGCTAGGTTTCGGAGTCAATTTCCAAAACAAATAGTTTTTTGACTCCTCCCACACTCCTCTCCCATAGAGAAATAAATTTTTCGTTATAAAATCAATATTTGACCAAATTTCACGAAATAAAAAGAAGGCTCATTCTTAAATTTTCCTTTAATTTAATATTATCGAAAATAATATTGTTTTTGAATTGTCTATATAGCCGTAAAATTTGGGCAGCTTTCGTGAAACAGACTATAGTCCATTAAATGTAATGAAATAAACCCGGGTTTGTCCGTAGTTAATTGTTGGTGTGACTGGAAAAATGGATCTTAAGGATTTTGCGACCGGTGCGGATCGAGTTCAGCCTGTGCATCCGCAGTCTGATCAGGATCTGCATTGTTTACAGTCCATCAATGGAACACCTGTCATGCTTCATATCGTTATCAGGCTATATGCATACGTGTGCTAGCAGAGTAGGACAAACATTGGTCCCAAAGCCTATAATGTTTGTTTTATCCCGTTAATACAGTGCGTATGTGCCGTGAAACACAGTGCCGTGAAACATTTTTGATATCCAGTCAATACTATTTTTGCATTTTAAAGCCATTTTTAGGTGTTGACGGGATAAATAGAATAGTAGGTTAGTGCTGTGAATGGGAAAACATATCTGGCGCGGCACGGAAACGGGATGTGCTCGGCAGAGCCTCGCCCATCCCGTTTCCTGAGCCTTGCCAGATATGTTTTCCCATTCACGGCACTAACTTACTATTCTCTATTTTGTTTCAGAATTGCAGAATGTGAGATCAAGATACCGCCACTGCGTGAGGTGATCACACACGATCCCAGCCCAATCCTGGGTCTACAGTTTCTGTCACAAACATCCGCATACGCTGAGAACAAACTGAAAGAATTTGCTGACAAGGCAAGGTCCGACATACTGAAAGGTAAACACACTTTAAGCATACTGGAACTTTCTAAACTATCTATTGGAAGCAATTGGTGTGACTGTAAAATTTGTGTCGTAAGTCAATACGGTGAAATATACCACGGTGTCTAGAGACAGTTCGCCTCTTAATTCGTCATAAAGTTAACCTTCTATTTCATATAAACGCAACATAGAAAGTAATGAAAGAAATAGCATGGTGATTATCTTAATTGTCGGCGTAGAAATGAAGTAACGATGTTGTTCTGATTGATTGCCCTAGTATCTCGACAATGAAAGCAGAGAGTTTCGTCTCAATTAATCACATATTACGACGCTTTCGCCAATATCTATTAAATTAATAATTAAATGTAACAGTATACTGAATGTTCCACAACACAACATGACGTGTTGCATTGTGATCAGCAAACGTATTCCTACAGTATGTTAATATCAATGTATTCACCATTTTTCTCGTGGCACCCGTTCGATAGTTATCTCCACTTGCATAGTTTATTACCTATGCCCATGATAAATAACTACTACACTGTCTGGTAATCATTTAAACCTTTGAACCCGAAATCCCGCTATAGCGGTTTATGCAAAATGTGCAGATCCAGATCAGCCGGCTCCTCAGGATCTGCACTTTTTGAAAGTAATTTTAATATTTCTTAGAACAAAACACCCCCTTTTCATAAATGGACGAATCTGAAAATCATTTTGTGACCATTGGATTGGTCGGAACATTAGCATATCAGTCCATTCCAGTTCCTTAGGGTTGAAAGGGTTAATACGTCTCATTTCGCTAGTGTTAAGTTGTTTCGAGGCACCGTTTCTATGTAGGATTTATAATATATTCATGTACATCCAGCCTCATAACTCGGACTACATAAATGAGCATATAGACTGTGCGACCAACATAAGACATGCATGGTACATGTACATGTAGCACCTTTATCGGACCACATGGGTGTGCCAGCAATTTAGGAATGGGCAATGTAGCTAATTTCATAAGTCCGGATTATCCAATTCCAATTACATGTACATGCAACACTACATTATGTATATTACTAGATGTTCCAAGACAACTACGAAAGGAAGGCGAGCACATAATGCACAGTGAAGTCGACCACAGCTTACAGGACCTACAAGACAGCATCAATCCGGATAAGATAGTGAGGGACATCAGTGTTCATGTCCAAAAAGCGGCTAATAATGTCCATCTGCTACCAAATCTTGGAGCAAAGGTATCGTTTTTAATATTAACCTTTTCAACACGCCATATCTGTGGTATTTGCAAATAATGAAGATCCAGATGAGCCGACTCATGACGAGCCGTCTCATCAGGATCTGCACTTAAGTAATTGTCATATTTTTTTTGGAAAAATGGGCAAGTCTGAAAACCATTTTGTGACGATTGGATTAGTTGCAAAAATAGCATATTTTTTATCAAAATCCATTCCAGTTACTTAGGGGTGAAAGGGTTAATTTACTGTTGTGTGTAACGCATATGGTGGTAATATAGCTCCGTGTCGAGTACCACTATTCCGATTGTAACAGTGTGGTCGATGACATTTGTGCCCAGTGTATACATAGAACCAAACCAGCATGTACATTTGCGTTGTCTGATTTGGGTATGCACTGTTTGTTATTAAGTCAATGAACTAGCCGTCATTCTTCCAGCATACAATTAGTATATAGCCTTGTATTGTTACACGAGACACAGACGTGGAGCTACACTGGCCAATACCCAGTCTAATTGATATGGATTGCATTACATTATCCAGAATTGGCGCTACAACTGGGATGGTGGTTGGATCTTACACATCTACCAATGTATTGTCAGTAGGGGTTTTGGGGTGGGGGAGACAAGCGTGCAAGCACGATCGACACCCGAGGAATTCATTGTTTGGCTACCTCAACGCCATCTTTTCGAATTTGTGTGCAGTCAAATGTCTCGTGTATGCCGTGTGTCCACACACTGGGGGGGGGATATTGTTAAGTGGACTAATTGCATGTATGTCCACCGACTTCCATCAATGGTACATCACCACGGATGGTTGGTTCTTCCTAACCATTCCGTCTGCCTATGATATTTCTGGTGAACAGACGCAAACACAAATGAATCCACCAATCTTATCAATTATTCAATCAAACAAATCCTACACTACAGGTTGGGTCGGTGATCATCGACAACGAAGACAGAGCGGTCAATATAGCCGAATTCCTTGCCAAAAAGTTAAAGAATGCCAGACCCCTACTGGCCTCCATTGGCCATAATGGCGGACGCATGATGGAGGCTATGCCGACAGTGATAGAAGAGGTCGGACAAAAAGTGGCTACGTTCAAGGAGAGGGTTCTTGATGTCTTTGGCAAGGCACTTAATACGTTCCAAGATGTTGTTAGTAAGTCTGTACGAACGTGTAGCAGGTTTACGAATGCAGCAATACGCGCCACCGTAAATATGTTCCACGTCGAAAAATGCACTGGTTTCCTGACGAGAATCCACTCAGCTATCGCATAAACACATGTTTCGAAAATGTGTTTATGCAGCATCTTTTGCATGAAGATGATTGGCAATTCGTTAGGATTCCGTCGATTAAATCGACGTGAAACATTTTATGCCGGCGTGGAGTGCAGCTAGCACCCGTGAGATTACTAGTTGACGCTATAGACAGCAACGACCAAACACAGCTTGATCTGGGGCTACATTGATAAACTTATGCTAATAAATGGGCCCCATTTTGTCGTGCCTAGTAACGTATGTATGTTCTGTGGTTTCAACCGTAATGCGCAGATGCACAGGCTAATATTGAACTACACTGATCGCAAAATAACAAACAACTTTTTTTGTGGCGAATCACATATTTGTAAATGACACGACGCTAAAATAAACAATACGGCATGGGTTGAAAGAAACGACAGCCGTTTAAGTTTTCGATAATAGTCGCTAAATTTGACGATTTGTTTCCCTAGAAGTTCGGATAAGGCGATATATTTGGCTCAGTCTGGTCACCTTCGAGATAACGATAATTAGCTGTAGTTGAAAGCCGGAAATGGAAACGAGAATACCGTGTTTGCGTACATCAGTCCATCAGTCCATTTTCTCCCGACACAGTCTCCTAAATTTAAAATTCATATCATTTTCCAATTCAAATAGGAAACCTCAGCGATTTGTAACCCGGAGGATATAACAACAAGAGCTGTAGGAGAACAGCATAGCTCGACTACGAGGGTTGTCGATGTACACATAGCTTGACAAACAAGGTGGCTGCGGCCTGCAGAAAAACCTTAGCCAAGGTTGACTAAAAACCTTAACCAAGGGAAATTAATTAAGTAATTCAAGGTTAAATGTAGGTCGATGTCAGATATAGGTCAAGGGTTATTGATGTACATCACTAGGAGATGAAGTTTTCCAAGTATGGTTGCTGTAGGTCCAGGAGTATTCCATATACAAGCTTGACTAAAAACCTTAACCAAGGGAAAAACTAAGTAATCCAATGATAAAAGTAGGTCAAGGTCAAATATAGGTCAGGTGTTATTGATGTACATCCCTATGAGAAAAAGTTATCCAAGTATGGTGTCTGTATGCACAATAGTATTCCATATAGAAGCCTGACTATAAACATTAACCAAGTAATTCAAGGTTAAATGTAGGTGAAGGTAAACTATATGTCAGGGGTTATTGATGTACATCCCTATGAGAAAAAGTTATCCAAGTATGGTGTCTGTATGCACAATAGTATTCCATCTACAAGCTTGACTAAAAACCTTAACCAAGGTCGACTAAAAAACTGAACCAAGGGGAATTAACTAAGTAATTGAAGGTTAAATGTAGGTCAAGGTCATATATAGGTCAGAGGTTGTTGATGTACATCACTAGGAGATGAAGTTGTCCAAGTATGGTTGGTGTAGGGCCAGGAGTATTCCATCTACAAGCTTGACTAAAAACCTTAACCAAGTGGAATTAAGTAAGTAATTAAAGAGGAAATGTAGGTCAAGGTCAACTATAGATCAGGGGTTATTGATGTACATCCCTATGAGAAAAGGTTGTCCAAGTATGGTGTCTGTATGCACAATATTATTCCATGTACAAGTTTGAGTAAAAACCTTAACCAAGGTTGACTAAAAACCTTAACCAAGGGGAATTAAGTAAGTAATTCAAGAGGAAATGTAGGTCAATGTCAAATATAGATCAGGGGTTGTTGATGTACATCACTAGGAGATGAAGTTGTCCAAGTATGAAGGGTGTAGGGCCAGTAGTATTCCATATACAAGCTTGACTAAAAACCTTAACCAAGGGGAATTAAGTAATTCAAGAGGAAATGTAGGTCAAGGTCAAATATAGATCAGGGGTTATTGATGTACATCCCTATGAGAAAAGGTTGTCCATGTATGGTGTCTGTATGCACAATAGTATTCCATGTACAAGCTTGACTAAAAACCTTAACCAAGGTTGACTAAAAACCTTAACCAATGGGAATTAACTAAGTAATTCAAGAGGAAATGTAGGTCAAAGTCAATATAGATCAGGGGTTATTGATGTACATTACTAGGAGATGAAGTTGTCCAAGTATGGTGAGTGTAGGGCCAGTAGTATTACATATACAAGCTTGACTAAAAACCTTAACCAAAGAGAATTAACTAAGTAATTGAAGAGGATTTTGATGTACATCCCTATGAGAAAAGGTTGTCCAAGTATGGTGTCTGTATGCACAATAGTATTCATGTACAAGCTTGACTAACAACCTTAACCAAGGTTGACTAAAAACCTTAACCAAGGGGAATTAACTAGGTAATTCAAGGTTAAATGTAGGTCAAGGTCAAATATAGGTCAGGGGTTGTTGATGTACATCACTAGGAGATAAAGTTGTCCAAGTATGGTTGGTGTAGGGCCAGGAATATTCCATCTACAAGGTTGACTAAAAACCTTAACCAAAGAGAATTAACTAAGTAATTAAAGAGGAAATGTAGGTCAAGGTCAAATATAGATCAGGGGTTACTGATGTACATCCCTAGGAGATGAAGTTGTCCAAGTATGGTGGGTGTAGGGCCAGGAGTATTCCATATACAAGCTTGACTAAAAACCTTAACCAAGGGGAATTAAGTAATTCAAGAGGAAATGTAGGTCAATGTCAAACATAGACCAGGGGTTATTGATGTACATTCCTATGAGAAAATGTTGTCCAAGTATGGTGTCTGTATGGACAATAGTATTCCATGTACAAGCTTGACTAAAAACCTTAACCAAGGTTGACTAAAAACCTTAACCAAGGGGAATTAACTAAGTAATTCAAGAGGAAATGTAGATGAAGGTCAAATATAGATAAGGGGTTATTGATGTACATCACTAGGAGATGAAGTTGTCCAAGTATGGTGGGTGTAGGGCCAGTAGTATTCCATATACAAGCTTGACTAAAAACCTTAACCAATGCGTGATGGTGACGCCGACGCCGACGCCGGGGTGACAACATAAGCTCTACTTATTCTTCGAATAGTCGAGCTAAAAAGCAAACGACATACGTTGCTATGTATATCATTATACAAAACGATCGTCTTCGTCTTTATTTGTGAACTTTCAACAAATCGTCGCTGTTTTGTGTTGCCATCACGGACTTATAATGGTGATGTTGATGCTTTTTCTTCTTCAGACAACCCCGACACCCCTGTGACAGGCGAAGGCGACCAACAACTAGTTACCAGCCAACTACGGACAATCCCAAACCCCGACTTCCCCACGTTCAGAAATCCAATGCAGTTTGTAGCAAACAATAATAACCAGTTTTCTCAGTTTCCGCCAAATATCAACAACCAGGGACGAACATGGATGGGTGCGTCTCAGGCACAGCTTATGCAGGCGAATGCAAACGCACAAAGACTGCAGCAACTGCTGCATCAGGCGAGTCTGCAAAACAGCATGGGTGTATCCAATCAAGGTCAGAACTTCGGCACCATGACACATGCGCAGTTTGCTGCAAACAGCGCCGGTGTCATGGGAGGCAGTCAAATGTCACAAGGTCAATTTCAAGGTCAAGGTCAAGGGATGCCGCAAGGTCAATTTCAAAACGTGGGACAAGTATCGCAAGGTAATCAGCAATTTGCTAACCAAGGTATACAGTTTCCACAAGGTCAGACTGTCGGTCAACAGTTTCAAGGAAATGTTATATCCAGCGGGCAGGGACAAGTGGTTCCCAGTCAAGGTCAACAGTTTCCAGCTCAAGGCCAACAACTCGTATCTGCGCCTAGTGCAATACAACAAATACAGCAGAACGGCCAACCGCTGCCAACTCAGACTATACAGCAACACGCCCAAGGTCAAGGTCAATCGTTCCAACCTTCACCTCTGCCACAAGGTCGCAGGAAGAAGCGGCGCGCCGACCCGGACTGCAGCAGTTTGAAGAGTGACCCGGACACATATTGTCGACGATACGAATCACATTGCCATAACTGCACCTTGGAAAAGAGACTCAGATTCGAAGGTACGGTAGACACGTTGGGAACTAACCTGATTGTTTTCTGTTTGGTGACTCCGTTACAGAGAGAGAGCGATCGCGTTAAGATTCTCTATAATCATACATATACATATATACATGTAAATGCAATAAAAAAAATCAAACTTATAAAACCCAGATAACTCACTTTATATTGCTACATGCATGTAGGATACCGCTGTCAGACTTGTAATATGCTTCATCAAAATTAGCCAAAAAAGGCATGCAAAAATTAATTCGTTTAAACATGCTAAATAAGATCAGTATATAATGTTCACGATATAAACCTGCCCGAATAACATTTAGTTGCAAGTTCTCCACTGTTGTAGTGCATGCATGTACATGGCTTTCAATAGTTACGCTGTGGAATTTTGACACTGGAATTGGACTCCTGGAATTTGTAGCATAGGGCTCGCATTTGCAACATAAATAGAGAACAGTAGGTTAGTGCCGTGAATGGGAAAAAATATCTGGCAAGGCTTAGGAAACGGGATGGGCGAGGCTCTGCCGAGCACATCCCGTTTCCGTGAGAACCTCGCCCATCCCGTTTCCGTGCCGCGCCAGATACTTTTTCCCATGCCCGCCAATAACATACTATTCTATTTATCCCGTCAACACCTACAAATAGCTTTAAAATGCAATAAAAATAACCCCAGCCACCGCACATATTCATACGCAGTGATTAGGTCGTATTGACAGGATATCAAAAATGTTTCATGGCACATACGCACTGTGTTGACGGGATAAAACATACTAAATGTGTATTTTACACTTAAATGTAATGTTGATCGGCCAGTTTAACCCTTGGATTATGGAGGCTATTGAAACCCTACATGTATGCTCTACATGTAATACATGAATAGGTGGTCAAATATATAGAGAATAGTAGGTTAGTGCCGTGAATGGGAAACAATATCCGGCAAGGCTCAAGATTTCTTTATTTCTCATCAGAAGTATATGTTGTGACCACTCATTTGAACCATCTCGCCGAGACGGTTCAAATGAGTGGTCACAACATATACTTTGGTTCAGAAACAAGGAAAATAGATAGAGAATAGTAGGTTAGTGCCGTGAATGGGAAAAAATATCTGGCAAGGCTCAGGAAACGGGATGGGCGAGGCTTTGCCGAGCACATCCCGTTTCCGTGCCGCGCCAGATATTTTTTCCCATTCACGACACTAACCTACTATTCTATTTATCCTGTGAACACCTAAAAATGGCGTTAAAATTCAAAAATAGTATTGACTGGATATCAAAAATGTTTCACGGCACTGTGTTTCACGGCACATACGCACTGTGTTGACAGGATAAAAAATAGCTTTGGCTATCTCGTTGTGTGTTTTGCAGTTTGTGGTGATGGGGTCGAGAAAGCCAGAGACGAGATAAAGCGACTCGACAACTCTGTCCAAGGTTACTTGACCACTTACGATGACCACGTGGCCGGACACCCGCTGATATTGAAGGTTTGTACATGTATATCCATCATCACTGTGTGTACACTATCACCTGCGCTAATTAATCTCGTCAATATTTGTTAATTACAAAGTCTGATCAGGATATGCACTGTTCGCCATTCCATCAATGAAACATACATCATTCTTCTAACTATCGTTATCAGACAATATGCAAATATCATAAGCCCATTCATCCGGTCACAGCCACATGTAAGCTCCATTTTACATGTTGCAAATCAGCAGCCAGACTGGTTACACCTGACGTGCATGTAAATGTAAGCCCCATTTCTCCAGTCACGGATCAGGAACTATACTAGTCAAAATGGCATTATGTCCCATTTATCCTGCCAGTCACAGATCAGAAACCAGTAGGCCGTTTCACTAAAATTCGTACGAATAAAATGTTCGTAAGTGCAAATTTAGGACCGTCTGGAAGTTTCAATTGATGGATTTACATTTATTGAGCATCGGCTGCATATGCAGCATATGCTCAATAAATGTAAATCCAATCATCGTTGACAAGAAAACAGTGTTAATGTGAAATTTACAAACTATCATAAGTTTGCATTTACGAACATTTTTGTCGTACGAAGTTTAGTTTAACGGCCAGCTGTATGGCAAACATTATAAGTTATTGTGATTCTACACAGGCTATATGGTGTAATATTGCCCGTCTGAAGGTATGTTCACCCTCGGCTATTGCCCGTCTGGAGGTATGTTCACCCTCGGCGATAGCCGAGGGTGAACATACCTTCAGACGGGCAATATTACACCATATAGCCTGTATAGAATCACAATAACGTATTTGTCATACCGCAGATCCTGTATTTGGCCGTATAAACATATCTCTTCTTTTGATCTTTGCGTTTTTTCAGGAAGAAAAATAATCCGAGATTCGATTTTCTACCGTCAGTCTTAATATAAAGGCGTAAATGAACATTTTGTTTTTTTATTAAACGAAAACAAACAAAATATGGAGTAAGAAATCCATCGAAAACGACTTTATGACAGTTTTTTTATATCGTGTAATTTAATTTATATTCCACTGCTCTATCGATCTGCTCTCCCTTTGGCGCCTCTAGAATAATGCGACTGGTTCCCAAACATTCGCTGTCATTGCTACGCCGCGGTTTCGTGTGTGGAACCCATAGTTTGTGACCTAAATATAGCCGTGTCACGAAGGCAAGCGTGTTGAGATTTGAAAAGCAATTTTCGTTATTTTGGCTAATTTTTCGCTCATATATTGATGAGCGAAGAATATTTATGGAAAATTAAACAATAAAGACTGGTTTTGAGTGTACAATTTGTTACTTGTATTGATCAATTCGGGGTTTTATTGTGTTTAGTGAGGAATACAATTCGCAATCGGTAGACGCTTGCAAAATGTGTCTTCATTGGACGCGAGGCGCCGGAGGGGAATCGCAATTCCTGTATGTCCGACGGCCTTGGCAGGTCATATAATATATACATATGACCAGGCAAGCTAGCCAATCAAAAGCCGAGAAACTTATCTGCGGTATGACAAATAAATATCAAGGTCGCATTATGAATTATCTTACCTTACCGATTATTATTTATTTTATTTATTTATTAAATAGTGTTTAACGGCCTGTGATCAACTAAGGTCATTTTAGGCCGGGTAAATGGAATCATGTTACCGATTCTTGTTTGTTTTTCAGGTGGAGTTGAACGACAGGAACAGATTGCACAAAACCATGTCCTACTATGACGCCTTCATCACAACCAAGGTCGGACAATCTATACTGAGATACAAATCGAAAATGATTCTAAATATAAACGACATTCGCACTTCCGGCAGCCAGATTGGTGATGAATTATGGGAAACACTGTGGGAACATGGCGTCTTTAAAGAGGCCGCTCACATCATTACTTCACCGGATAAAACTCACGACATGGGACAGTTACACAATATAAAGGCGGACACACATGTCAATAAACCGGAGGCGCATGCGCATACATCGACAGGAAGTTGTGTGACGTCGTGGATTACTTTAATAGGCGGACTTGCATTTGGTGTTATTTTATTTTTATGAGTTGTATTTTATCGTTATTGAATACCTGCTGGTCAGGAGTTTTACTGAGCTAGATCATGACATTTTCTGGCCTGCACATTAAGATTATTCAGAACTTGATTCCAAACAATCTACGATATGATAGTCAATGCAGTCGAAACATCACAATTTGAGAATGAATTCAACCTTCCGACGTAAATTGAGCAAAACGTCTTGTTTTTTAGAAATTTATATCTAATGCGGCATAAAAACATTACGGGTTGACCAACGTACGAACAGTAAATTAACTGTTCAACGGTACTGGCATTAACACGTGTCAGCCAATTGTGTGCAGGTTTATCATGTTTATCAATAACCCGAATTGTCGGTACAGACAGAAAAAGTGGGTCAGTTTATAAGCATCTCGGCTCACTTAAAATGAACGAAACCCGCTGTTCTTTGATTGTGTCCCGTAACTACATGTATGTAAGGGGCGGATGTGGAGGGGGGGAGGAGGTTACATAGATCACAGTTTACCACCATCACCAGTTGGAGTCTGAATTTAAATGCCGTAAAACACAGGAAAGTGCATTTCGAAGAGCTTGAAAAATATGACAACCCCCTAGTTGCGAACGGCAACTTGCTAGCTACGGACGGTATGGGAGTAGATTGCAAGAGTTACCTTCGTAACTAGACAACACCCCCCCCCGTTCCCCAAATGCTGGATCCGCCCCTGAATGTACATACTGTATCAATGTCTCACAAGTTAAGTCTTCACTCATTGATCATATGCGGCTGTGACTGGCGAAATGAGGCTTATGAGGTTTGTGGATATTCAAAAGTTGAATCTTCTAGCGCATCCATGTATTTGGAGCCTGATAAGGATGAAAACAGTTTGTATACATTGGAATCATGATGGTTATTTCATTCACTGAATAGCTAACAGTGCATGTCCTGATGAGAATGCGTAGATGTGCATGCTTATCTGGGACTACACTGGTCACATAACACATCGGCACAATTTCTCCAGTCACAGCTACATATGCGATTCATAGGACAAATGGACAATGGTTGAATAACATGATCAGACAATGTGAACAGATACTGGTAGCCAACTGTAATAGCGCTTTATTCCTGACATGTTACATAATACATTATGTCAAGAGACATTGACGAAAATAGATAAAAACAAGAAGCTAAACGAAGCTAATGCCCCCGCTGGCAGCCTTAATAATAAAAAAAAGAAGTCCTCAGTGACCTTGGGCGGTCGGACGTGGGTCGTATGCAAAACTAAGTACCATCCCTAGACACACATTGTGGCCAAATATTATCAAATTCGGTGAAGCGATTCATAAGTTATTGAAAAACCAAACACAACTCTAACATTGTTGTCTTACAAACAATGTGAACAGTCCTCAGTGACCTTGACCTTTGGGCGGTGGGTCGTATGAAAAACAAAGCACCATCCCTAGATACACATTATGGCCAAATATTATCAAAATCGGTGAAGAGGTTCATAAGTTATTGAAAAATAAAACGTGTTACTAACGAAAGAACGATCTCCTCTTGTCTATCGGTGAGGGGATAACCAACAACACCACCGTCAACAAATAAATTTCTTACTCGCACCGTAGTGCGAAGTGTGATGTCACATGCGTAATCATAATTTCTCATATCACTTAATGGTATTGTATTTTCAGATCTAAAGTGTCAAATATATAGTTTTAATATTATCTCTGTGGTGATGAAATACAAACAAGAAAATGAGGATTGTCGGCACACAAATACCCTGAATGATGCTTAGAAAGTTGACATGAAGGTTTATTTGTTGAATTTTTGAACGTCAATTTCTTTAGAATTAAATTCCGTCATTTTCCTATTCGGATATTGATTTTATTGCCACAAAGGAAATACTCAAATTATTTGAGTTTAAACATTTGCATGAGAGAGAAAAATCATGAAGTAGTACTAAAGGGAATTGAATTTAATTATTATGCATATATTTTTATATAGAAATTGAAATTTTGCATTTTTTATATACATTCGATGTATTTCGAAGTAAATTAAAAGTTTCATAACATTCCATTTTGTCAATAAAACTATTGTTTTATACATGTACACCTGGCTCTATTCGTATACTGTTTTCTCCAAAACAGGTCTCCGGTCAGAATTCCGGTAAGGATGAATCCCAGTCATTAAATTGCCCATCGCATGCTCCCAACCAACCACCACACAAAGTTATTAGAAGTGATGGAAATGAAGTATAACTGCCAAATAATGCAGCTTTTGGGTCAACGCTGGTCACAAAAACCGCATGTTCAGATCTCCAGTTAAGGTGCGTAATTTGACCAACTTGGGGCGAAATTTTGTTATTTCTTCATCAAAAATGGCAAGTCTTCGAAACCCGGTGGCATAAAAATTACCTCCAAATTACGCACCTTAACTGGAGCTCTGCACATGTTCCCAATCACATTTAAATATTTACAAAATGCGACACGCCATGCAAATTTATACTCAAGAACATGTTCAATATATCATAAAAAACGTTATACAAAATTTACATTATTTTCCCTAAACGACGTCGAAAGATGACAAAATGTTCATATATATATATATATATATCTTTCGACGTCATTTTATGTTATTCGGGACAAAATGTACCGAATGTGACGTGACAAGCCATGTGATTTTGTACCCAAGTTGTTTTTACAGAAACGATGACAGTTGCGGTAAATGACGTCGAAACATGATGGAATTTTCACAGCTAATGCCATTTACAGATAATATTGTAATTTTCGTTAATAGTTTTCGCAAGATATCGCACACCTTCTTCGGTGCAAAACCACATACTTGCGTCTTCATCAGCATGGACACGCATTATAGGAATGAATGGCCTTTTTGTGGAATTTATCGGGGTATAAACTTGGAAAAGTCGCGGGAATACTGGACGAAGGCCGGAAGGCCTCGTCCAGTATTCCCGCGACTTTTCCAAGTTTATATCCCCGATGAATTCAACAAAAAGGCCATTCATTCCTTATAATTCCAGCATTTTAAATAAATTCATTAAGAAAATGTGTTTATTTTCCGTTTTCTTAAGAATTATTTTAACTGTGGCTGACGGTTACGGAAAGTAGTTCGGCATGGGAGTTTACTGGGATATAAATTTTGGACAGAGACTTGCTACGGACCAATCAAATGTTAGGGAATTGTGTAAATAGTTTTGTGCGGGAATTATATGTGCATTGAGTAGACTTTCGTCTGTAAACAACAGTAGCCTATTTCACAAACATTGCAAAGTATACTTACCTAGCAAATTATACTTTGAGGGAGAAATTTTCAATTTAAAGATAAATTTATTAATTTTTATTATACTGAATTTATTACATTATCACAGCCATTTTTGCTGTGATAATGTAATAAATTCAGTTAATAATTCTGCATACTTGTAATCATCAAATATATGCAGTGGTTTGTTTTATATGAAATAATGCATTTCAGGAAAAATAAATGATTACTCCCTCAAAGTATACTTTGCTAGAAAAGTATACTTTGCAATGTTGGTGAAATCGGCTACTGGTCACATACCCCGCATGTATACAAGGTGTATGATCACGTGGTACTAACAACAACAACAACACGTACCGATTCAAAGTACGTATTCTTTTATAGTGTCCTTATTACGTAACGCATTTTGATGAAATATGGCGCATCAAACGCGTCTTGTTAAGTTGCATTTGGTGGTCTCTGTATTTTCGCCCAAACTTCTGTCGTTTTTGCGAAGAATCGGATTCTTCGCAGCAAAAACGACATAAGTCTGTGCCAAACTCCCTAGACCACCAAATGCAGCTCATGAAGACGCGTTTGCTGCGCCATATTTCATCAAAATCCGTTGCATATTAAGGAAAATATCAAATAATACTTACTTTGGAGTGGGCGGCGTTGTTGTTGTTGTAACCACGTGATCATGCACCTTGGTATAGCTCTATCCAATATGCAGGCCTATATGAGCAGTCAGTCGAGATTTTTCTGGGAATGAAATATTACACAAATCACATTTGAAACTCTGTTCTCCGTCATGGACCAACATGTGTCTATCTAAGCTATGTTTGTTCAAGAACACCTTGCCACAATCCGTGCACTCGACTGATTGTGGTCGATCGTCACCATGTACGCTGAGCATATGTCTCTTCAAACTACTGTTGTTGAAGAATGATATCTTGCACACCGTACACGCGACTGACTGCTCCCCTGTATGGATACGGTTATGCATATGGAGATGACCACTTTGTGCAAATGACTTTTCACACACGTCACATGTGAATCGCTTCTCCCCTGTATGGATCAACAAGTGCTTGCTCCAGCAGCGTCTATCGGAAAAGGTTTTCCCACAGTCATGACATGTGTATGGCCGGTCGCCGGTGTGCCGTCTCATGTGCACGAGAAGCTCCTGTTTTCTGCGAAAATCCGATTTGCACAGCTGACACGAGTATGGCCTTTCACCAGTGTGGATGCGCCTATATAAACGGAGGGTCTAAAATGGTACTTGTGGCCACAGCTGCAGAAATGGAGTTTATGGGATTTGTGACCAGTGTAGCTCCTGATCAATTAGAATGGGCTAATATGGATCTATCTACACTGGAAGCAAACCCATTAGTCCCATTTCACCAGTCACAGACACATTTGTTAACAAGTTAACTGATTTTATAAGAAACGCCGACGAGCATATGGGCTATCACCAGTGTGGATGTGCTGGAATTATTAAATCATCACTCGTGTAAAGCCGTCTGTGTAATTCCAGCACAAAAATATTTACACAATTCCTTAACATTTGATTGGCCTGTAGCAAGTCTGTCCAAAATTTATATCCCAGTAAACTGCCACGCCAAACTACTTTCCGTAACCGTGAGGCGCAGTTAAAATAATTCTTAAGAAAACGGAAAATAAACACATTTTCTTGATGCATTTATTTCAAATGTTGGAATTATAAGGAATGAATGGCCTTTTTTTTAAATTTTGTCGGGGATATAAACTTGGAAAAGTGGAATCCAGTATTCCCGCGACTTTTCCCATTTTATACCCCGATAAATTCCACAAAAAGGCCATTCATTCCTATAATATGGTATTTGTGGCCGTGACTAGAGAAATGGTGCTTATAGGATTTGTGACCAGTGTAGCTCCTAATCAGTTATCATACACCTGCAGCCTGTTCATATTGGTTGCTAGAATCAAGATGCACGTTGATGAAATGGCGAACGAGCAGATCCAAATATGCGGATGCACAGGTTGATCTGGATCTGCATTGGTTGCATATGACCCATAAGCCCCATTTCACCAGTCGGACACATTGGCTAACGAGTTACTGATTTTATCAGAAATGAGGCTATGCCGAGTTTCTTATGAAATCTGTCAACATATTTAAAAAATATATTAACAGGAGTGCCGATGGTCATAGCATCTGCCCGTCGAGGCATGGCCAGTCAACAAAGGGACATAACTCACTGAAAACTAACAGGGTTCTTCCTCTTGCCATGTGTACCAAAGTTGGCTAGTATCCGTCAAGAACTCTACTTTATTATGTGGACAAGGACACAGAATACGAAAATTAAAAATAGTCACCAAGTGGAGATAAGTTATGAGACAACTTTAATAGGGTTCCTCGTTTATGTGTTACTGTACCATATTTGGTTACGATCTGTCAAGTAAAACTTAAGTTATTGCATGGACAAGGAATCAGAGTGTGAAAATCAATCAGCATCTTCATCTTGATGTGATAAACATGTACATGTACACCAAATTGTGTTACGATCGGTCCAGTAGAACACAAATTATTGAGTGGACAAGGATCAGAACTCCAGTTAAGGTGCGTAATTTGGAGGTAAATTTCTTATTTCTCCATCAAAAATGGCAAGTTGGGAGTGCTTTAGAATCGTCTCAATGAGACGATTCTAAAGCACTCCCAACTAGCCATTTAAATGATTTTTTATGAAGAAATAACAATATTTCAAGTTGGTCAAATTATGCAACTTAACTGGAGCTCTGAAGGATAGAGTGGGAAAATGAAAAATGGTTGCCAAGGGGGGGATAAGTATTGATATATTGTATCTGGAATATTTTGAAAATCAACAGGTGATTGCGGTGATAAACATGCATATCAAATTTGGTTACGATCTGCCAAGTGGAACTCTACAGAGCTCCAGTTAACAGGTTAAGGTGCGTAATTTCATCAACTTTGGGGGAATTTTGTTATTTCTTCAACAAAAATGGCAAGTTTGGAGTGCTTTAGAATTCTAAAGAACTCCCAACTTACCATTTTTGATCAAGAACTAAGAAAAATACCTCAATATTTGGTTAAATTACGCATCTTAACTGGATCTCTGCTCTAGTTATTGCGTGGACAAGTTGTGCCCACCCAACCGCCCATCATATGGTGATACATAATCTGTCCCGGTTTTTCAAACGGGTGTATAAAAATGGAATATATGTATTGCCTAAACAAAACTTATCTGGAGCTCTGTAGTATCCCTCGTCTGGGGGATACAATAATTAATATCAGTAAAAATTTGGTTGATTAGCCAAGCCAACCTACCTGTGGATCTTTAAATGTTTTCGAACATAGAATGATTTCCCACAGTCCTCACATGGGAATGGTCTCTCCCTGGTATGGTTCAGCTCCTCAGTATGGGTACGCCGGTGCTTGGTTAGGTTCCCTTGACATGCAAACTGCTTATCACAAATATCGCAGACGTAGGCTTTACCAGCTATGTGGATCAATGCGTGTCGATAGCGGCTACTGGTGTGTTTGAAGGTCTTGGGACATTTGGTGCACGTGTAGGATCCTTCTGATTTGTTGTCGGCTTCTGTCATTTGTGTATCGTTATTTGATGACATCCTGTGTACGAGAAAAATTCCTTGCAAAAAGTGCAGATCCTGATGAGCTGGCTCATCTGGATCCACACTGTTTGCAAACATCACAAACGAGGTCTGTGGCGTCTCTGAAATGCAATGAAACATACTGTGACTGTAAATGGGGCTTATCGGATTTGTGACCAGCGTAGCTCCTGATCAAATAGCACACTCCTGAAACCGGATAACGAACAATATTGCTTGCTGGAAGTATGACGGGTATTTTGTCATAGAATGGCAACTAGTGCAGATCCTGTCAGACTGCAGAGGCTGATCTGCATCTACACTGGTCGCAAAAACCTATACGCCCTATTTCTCCAGTTACAGCCACATATTTATAATTAAACATCCAAAAATGATGAAATTATATAAAGAAACATTGATGTCCGAGAATTCCGCCAGCACACCACCCTCCCACCTCCCTAGTTGCGAACAGAAACTCTTGCAATAAACTCCAGTACCACACATAGCCAGAGTTTGTTTGTTTGATTATTAGTGTTTAACGGCCTATCAACAGCTACGGTCATGTAAGGCCGGGAAAACGGGTTCGATCCCATTTTAACCTGCTGCATTGGGGGGAAAATCCCAAAATCAGAATGGAATATTTACATCGAGAACAAATATATTCAGCCCTGAAATTAGAATAACCTGACCTGGTGCCAGGTCCATACCACACCAAGTCACACATGGCCCCTTCCCCTAAAATAGGATTACGAATATCGTAATACTCACATGAGGGGTATAACCAGATTCAACTGTCACATACAAAATGCCAAAGACGTATGTGAGGGCCAAACCAGGTCTCCAGTCGGGATTCCGGTAAGGATGAACCCCCATAGATGTGATTCATAAATTTATTTCCCAACACACTTCCCCCACCCCCCCCACATCCCACCTACACATGCCCATATGCAGAGGGGGTGCGACGGGTGCATACGCAACCCCCCCCCACCCCCATTTCAATACCACAGGCCTGTATAGTGGTATTGGCAAAAAATTGTAGATCCAGATGAGCCGGCTCGTCTCATCAGGATCTGCACTTTTTGCAAGTATTTTCATAATTTTGAGAACAAAAACACCACATGTTCATAAATGGACTGGTATGAAAATTATTTTCTGATAATTGGATTGGTTGCAGAATTAACATGTATATCAAACGCCATTCCAGTTACTTAGGGGTGAAACGGTTAATCTGCCAAGGTCTGTCCGTGGATGTGCAAAACAATGTTTAGCTTTTCGCTCCGTCGATAACGCACCCCCCTAAATTAAGTCCTGTGTACGGGCCGGCTACATACACACAACCACTGGCACTGAATTCTGGAAGTTGGCGTGACGTATCACTCACTATTCACGTGACCCGATATGTTCGGGGGTAAATCAATACATTTTGCTCTAAAATACTGTCATTTCGGCTAATTCTGCGCATCGGCTAATGCGCAATTCACGTCATATTTAGCCTTGCGTACGTCATAATAAAATATGTGGATTTTGGAATAAACAAGAGTAATTGCTACACTGTGGCACAATTTTATCACTTTCCGATAGTACATCAGTTTACTGACATCAGAACGTTGACATTTTACCTGCACAGACCGTCAGACGTCTTTGAACTGCGTTGAATATTCAGGAAATTTTGACTGAATATGAAGATGTTAATGACATATAAATTTATTTGGAAAGACTTAGGTGCGCAGAATTAGCCGACACCATTGTACATCATTTCACATTAAGAATTACGAAAATACTAAATGGTGACGAGAATTTGTAATAACCGTCTAACCTTATAAATCTGAATTTAAATTTGATTTACAATTGGAATTTAGTTGTTTGAAGCGATCAAAAATTATTAATTTATATAGGAAACCGGTCGGATTTCCCCCTGCGCTCCTGGCCTATTTCATCAACATTGCAAAGTATACTTTAGTAGCAAAGTATACTTTGAGGGAGAAATTTTCAATTTTAGGATAAAGTTATTAATTTTTATTATACTGAATTTATTGCATTATCACAGCCATTATGGCTGTGATAATGTAATAAATTCAGTATACTTCTGCATGCTTTTAATCATCAAATATATGCAGTCGTTAGTTCTATACAAAATAATGCATTTCAGCAAAAATAAATGATTACTCCCTCAAAGTATACTTTGCTAGAAAAGTATACTTTGCAATGTTGATGAAATCGGCTACTGCTGGACATGGGAGATAATTATAAAGTGCAGGTGCGCGAAATGGACGAAGTCCGACTTCCAGAATTTATATAATTCTATATATTGTGAATTAACGTTTCCTCTGTTGAGTTGGTGAGGTCAGTCAATAAACCCATCAAAAGGAGGCGTTTGACCACAGTGGTATGGAACTTGACAGTTTATCCCACCACATGAACACGTGTCAAAAGCGCACATGAGCACCTGTAGTTCGGGGTTGCGCATCTAATTGCAAATGGCAAAAAATATACACAAGGGGAGTAATTCAGTACTAAAAATCAGCTTTTCGCTCTCGTGACAGTTCGGCCTTTTCGACATAGGCCGCATTCGTGAGAGATGTTTCTGAACGGATTGTGCCAGGGCTGTAAATATTAAATTCACATAACCCGGTGTTGCTGTAGGCGTATGGATGTGGTTGTGGTGTCAAGATGGTGTCATATGAACTTCATATGCAACTCATAATAATTTCAAATGAAGACTCATGTACAATGCTTTTAAATCTATACATTGTTCATATCCAGTGAATTGCATATGTGACATATGAAATGCATACACAAATTATTCATATGAAATGCATATGCAAAGTCTTCGTATGAAATTCATATGAAATCTCATATGAATTTCATATCGGCTCTTTTCATACGAATTTCAAATGCAATTCATATGTTTTTCACATGTTTAAAATATGAACAGCATATTAATTTTTCATATGAATTGCATATGTGGCACATTATGCTGTGTAGCAATATACCCATTTTGAGATACAAATGTGTGATTCAATAATTCGTGTCACGTGCAACTTTCGGTTGCATATGTCGATCTGGGGATTCCTCTCATCGAGTGATTGTACGAAGCACTGTATCAAAGTGTGGGATCACGTGGTATCCGAACCCGATTTTCAGACGTGACGTAATCTGTGATGTAATTTTACTGTATATTTTATTTAAAATCTTCCTAACAAACGGACGACTTATTATGATATTTAGCGCTCCAAATACAATGGCATATGTGTGTTATTCGGTGCTCTGATAGTTATTTACAATCACTTATAACTTTCACAAAGAATCGAGTACCGCTTATGTCTTACATTCACGTGCTCATCATCATGATCATCTGAGACATTTTCTGGCAAAATAAACATTCATTCACCATTACCCCACGTATTAATTGGCAGTATTATACATTTTACATAAGACGTAAATATCCACACTGATATCAGGGGCGATAACCGTGTTTCATTAAAATACTAACGGACATTACTATTTGTTCTCTGAATTTATTTTTTGATATGCAATTATCATTCTTTATAATACAATGTATGTCGAAAATATATTTTTTTAGGTGACGCATTTACTTAGTATAAATAATTTCAACTAGATTGGTCAGTAAGCGAGGCTTACGGAATACCCACCGCGTGGGCCCAGGTTACCCCTAAATATGTAAATAATTTCCAAGTGTGTGGGCTTTTGACATTGACTCCGGGCTTAGCGGGGGCGGCACGAACGTGAATTTGTCACAGGATGGTAGAGGTCCATTGGAGCAATGCGTGTGGGAAATGTGACGCAGATCCGAGCAAGGAAATAGAAGATATAACCGATTTCTCTGATGTTAAGCTTTGTAAAGAGACCAAGTATTTGACCTTGACCTTGGGATCAGCGGTGGTTTGACGGTTGTGGATTTGGCACAGCATGTTAGTAGAGCCTTACAGGAATGCATGTGTGAAATATTAAACATTTTAGATGAAGGAAATAGAAGTTATAACAATATTTCTCTGATGTTAAATTTTGTAAACAGACTAAGTATTTGACCTTGACCGTGGGATCAGCGGGGGTTGGACGGTCGTGGATTTTGGCACAGCATGGTAGTAGAGCCTTACAGGAATGCATGTGTGAAATATTAAGCATTTTAGATGAAGGAAATAGAAGTTATAACAATATTGTTCTGATGTTAAGTTTAGTGACGGACGGACGGACGGACAACCTGACTCCAGTATACTCCTCCACAACTATTTGCTATGGGTATAAAAAGCATGCCTCATTTGCATATGAAAACAGCCTGATATCACCGCGCGTCACAATCAGTAAAATAATTATTACGAAATGATTGTATCTGTATAGCAGGCACTCGTATTTTTTAGTACTGATGGAATAGTGACACAATTATACACTTATTTCATTCCCATAAAGAAAGGACGTCACGTGATCCCACACCTTGTGTATGATACACTTCTGAGTTGACATATCAAATGCAACGAATATGACATACTTGTATATGTTCATCGAGTGGTGTGAAATGTCCGTATTTCACGAGTGCCGTCAGGCACGAGTGAAATATGGACAACTCACACCACGAGATGAACATATATGTCATATTCGTTGCAAAAATATGAATATTCTATTTATTATATACCGCTCCATGGAAATTAGCAGTTTTTTTTAGACTTTATACGGTAATGAACTGAATGTGTATTTTCAGCCTATTTGTAGTCCGGCACTGCAGATGCGCGTTATGAATATAGATAGCGGAAGTAGTCGTATTTTCACCGGAAGTTGTTTATTTCATCGATGAGAAGATATTACTTTTATTTACATCGTATAACTGTATTTCATGGGTAGGTATATAATAAAGGTTTACATTGTTCCCATTGCTGTGTCGATTGTGCTAAATAATCAGGAAATACGCTAGGCACAATCACATTAACTGAAAATGTGTCTGTAACTGGAGAAATGGGGCTTATGGGATATGTGACCAGTGTAGCTCCTTATCAAATAGTACACTCCTGTAGCTAGCTACAATAGACCGCCTCCGATATGTTATCTACGGCTACAATTTGACCCATTCAAAATATGTGAGCAAAGTAGCCTGATAACGATATGCTGCTTGTTAGAACCATGACAGGTGTTTCACCAATGAAATAGCGAACAGTGCAGATCCTGATCAGACTGTGCGGATGCACAGGCTGATCTGGATCTACACTGGCTGCAAAAGCCGTAAATCCCATTTCCCCAGTCACAGTCGCAGATATGTTCAGCAAGTGACAAACGACTGCGAATGCTCGTAGTCTGTTTATTTGGATTTCGTAAGTTTTCTTCATTGTTTTGTCTTTTTTTGTATATGGGGAATTAGCTCATTCTGTCCAAATAATGAATATAAACTAGTAATACATTTCCCTGTTTTATTGTGAATGTTTCTTGTTTGTTGTCATGTCAATAAATTACCGAATACAAATGTAACATGTTGAAAAAAATATACTGGATACACTAGATTAACAAATGAAATTGTTTATTATGCACCACGTGATATCAGAATGTATTATCTCATTTACATATTGGTCATATGACGTTGATTTAGGGTCCCGGGTCTCACCGTGGACAAAGAGTCAAACTTTCTTCGTTGTAATCTCTGAAATTAGATTACTTATCAAACTTATGTGTATTTATCGGCTTGGACGGTTTATGGCTTAATCTTGACAGCGTTGCATAACATACAGACGAATTAATGTGCAGAATTTCGACTTTAATATCTGTGAAAATTAAAAGAATTTTCGCAATTCTTTGAATAAAATTTCAATATTATTCCTGACTTGGAAATAAATACAATATTTAGAATCCATGTATAATAACAAATATTCGGATATGAATATTGACCGAAATCGACCAATAATTATAAACTTGACATTTTTGTTAAATGATTGTCTCATAAAAAATTCACAACTGTTTTGCGACCTGTGCAGACCCAGATCAACCTGCACATCCGCGCAGTCTCATCATGACCTACACCGCTCGCTAATGTATGATGCGGACCAAATTCCAGTTCATAACAATTTCCCCCGTCTTCTTTTAAATGCGACCTCGCATTAATCTAAATACCCATCAAAGAGACGGATATCGTTAAATGTACATACATTGAGGTTAAATCCACCATCTATTGTTCTTGTAACATTATGATATAGACAGTGTTATATGGTTTGATAGGCAATGTTTCATTTTGTAATTGTTGTGATTGTTATCTCTGTATTGATTATAATAATTCACATAGTCATCCGCGGAACATACATATAAAGTGATTATTATCAATTTATTTGATTTATCTCACCCATAGTTCAGATGCAGTGACATTATCATTAACCAGATCGCATTTTGCATAATATTGATGGCAAGGGCAATATATGTTGTGTAGCGGATTGAATACAGAGATAACGCTCAACAGACATATAATCTTGTGCATTTGGGATACCGTATTTTCCCGATATATGCAGACAGCAATTACAGAATGATTATGTGGCATATACATGTAAATGAATCCTATATTGGCATGAATCCTATACTGCCATTGACAGAGTTATGCTTTATTTATTGAATGGTTATTTCTCTGCCAAGGACGAAACAATTACCTCTACAAAATGTAATGGTAAATATTTTGTGAGCACATGACTTGTTTGCAAATACACACATATGATAAATGCATGATATACACAGTGTGAGAATCATGTTCATGGTGGCATTGAAAATGTTAAACAAATAAATAAGGAGTAGCATCAGCGTGACCAGTTTCGGAACCGCCAGCAGTCCAGGCACTAAACAAATAGAAAGAAAAAGACGAATGTAGTTAAACCGATGACAGGCAAGGGTGTACTCCTAAACCTGTTCTAGCACTATTAATCAACCAACAAATATCTTGCATCAATTTAAAGACTTAAAATGACAAGAGACTATTGTGTTTAATTGTTTGGGATTAACCAATGAAATTGTTTATTATGCACCACGTGTGCATACAGTGGAGTCAGCGTGTAAGTGCACACACGAACGAACACGACAGGTTGGAACCAACCTGTCGTGTTCGTTCGTGTGTGCACTTACACGCTGACCCCACTGTATATATGTTTATATTTATATTTTGATTTTATTTATTATTTATGCTAATTATTGTGGCACCGGGACGCCCGCGTTTGTCCACTTGCTGAGGTCCAGTCGCGGGAAATGGCGGCAGCTGTCCATGCAGGAACTAGGCTTCAACCCGCGATGGTCGCGACCACAACTGCTGCTTCTGAAATGGACATGATACAAATCCACAGGTTCTTGAAGAACGGTTCATATTTCAGTGTTTTATGGTTCATTTGGGTATCTCTGGTTGTTTAGGTGCATGGTTATAAACATGCAATTTACGTCAGCTCCCACGAATTACACGTATAATTAGTACGGTAGAATAAAAGGGGTCCGTAAGTTCGGAACGGTGATAATTGACGATTTATGTCGTGTGTAATGATTGAGCATTAGTAGTAGCACAAAACTCTGTAAATTACCCAAAACGAAATCCACCGAAATCCACCGAAATCTACCAAAATACCCAGATGGCACCAACATTATGACCATCTGTTCAAACTCCTGTGGATACAACCTGAAGATAAAAGTATTATATGTCTCATACTGTTGGCGGTGAAATGTGTCTGCGGTGTTTTTACTTTTGCGTTCTTCTCGGTTTTGTATTGACCGCGAAAGGAAGGACACTAACTAATGTTGTGATAACTTGTAGCCCAAGCCCATTGTACTTATATGCAATAAACTATGTTTAAACTAAAGGAAGGACACTAACTAATGTTGTGAGAACTTGTAGCCCAAGCCCATTGTACTTATATGCAATAAACTATGTTTAAACTAAAGGAAGGACACCGCAGACAACTGGGGATACTTGTGTGTACCCCACCCATTCACCATATATTCTCATATGAGAGGAAACACAGTTATATTTGGTAAAACTTACTTGACGGGGTCAGTAAAAAAAGAAGGCTAACACCAAAAGGGACTTATCCCCATTCTTCCACACACCCCTTTACCTTATATAAATGTTTACATGTATGGCTGATACAGGCTAGAATAATTCGTCATGTGTTACAGACAGAAATTACGGGTTAATGTACTGATGGATTAGCAGGTTTCATTTTGATGAGTATTGCTGCCAGTTGCCTCTGATGTACAGTACGACACCAGTAGTCTATTTCACCAACATTGCAAAGTATACTTATCTTGCAATGTATACTTTCAGGGAGAAATTTTCAATTTAAGGATACATTTTTTTTTTATTATACTAAATGTATTACATTATCAGTAATATCACAGCCATTTTGGCTGTGATAATGTAATAAATTCAGTATAATAATTATGCATACTTTCAATCATCAAATATATGCAGTAGCTAGTTCTATATGAAATAATTCATTTTGGGATTAATAAATGATTACTCCCTCAAAGTATACTTTGCTAGATAAGTATACTTTGCAATGTTGGTGAAATAGGCTACTGGAGGCTAGGGTACTCAGTAATGAACATTGTTCAATTGACATATGAAAATTGACAATTCAATGTTACAAGTCCGAGTTTTCCACATGTGGTACTGCTATAATTATATGAACGATTCGGTAATACTTTATAAAGTTCAATGATTATGTAAGTGATTACTTCCCTTGATATTAAAATAACGACATTTGCTTTGTTATTTATAGTTCATGACAAAAGCCGTACCACGCCCAATGCCTGTGGCTGCGTACCGTTTTGATCTAGGTGCCAGGAAGACGTTACGCTGGATAAACGACGTCGCCGTGTTGTCACAGATCAGGGACGACAACCGCACCTTCCTGATCTCGGCTAGTTGCTCTGAAAATGAAAAACAGTTGGCCTACAATTTGTCAATATCACAGGTGGAAGACTCGGATCTGTGACATAAAAGTGTCCATTAAAACAATCACACTAACCAGAGGTAACAACCAGACGACGCGATATAGTGGTCAGGGAGCATTCTCCCCGCCGCCACCATGGGGATTTGTTTAATTCTGACATGTAGCATAAAACAATCGGCAAATTACGTAGCCCCGCAGGGGACGTAGACTTATTTTGTATTCAATTCGTTCCCACGAATTAACAATTCGTTCCCTCAATTTAACAATTCGTTCCCTCAATTTAACAATTCGTTCCCACGATATAACAATTCGTTCCCTCAATTTAACAATTCGTTCCCTCAATTTAACAATTCGTTCCCTCAATTTAACAATTCGTTCCCACGATATAACAATTCGTTACTTGTTAATTCGAGGGAACGAATTGTTATTTCGAATACTTACTTTGGAGTGGGCGAGATTTTAACACGTTCAGCTAGTGTTGTTGTTGTTGTTGTAACCACGTGTTCATGCACCTTGACTATTATCTATTACTGACAGTCGTAGATGTAAAAGTAACACTGCATTGTGGCTGTGACTGGAGACATTGGGCTTATGTGTTATGTGACCACTGTAGCCTCAGATCGGTAAGTGCATCCGCACAGTCTTATCAGGATAAGCACTGTTTACAATGTCTTATCACATCAGCCATTCCATCAATGCAACACCCACCATGCTTCAAACAAGCAATCTAGATCGGTATCAGGCTACACGAGTGTGATATTTGATGAGGAGCAACACTGCTCACAAGTCCCATAATCACTAGTTCACCAGTCACAGCCGGAAATATCAACAGCGGTTACGTACCAATAGTGAATGCCTCTGTTGAATTTCTTTCATACCAAAATCTATCGCCGACCTTGAGACGTTTGAACTGCTCGACCACCAGACACGCCTGTGTGGGGCCTAGAAGTGTTCCCTTGATTTTCGTCTCCGTCAGACTCCCCGCAAACAGGTCAATATCGTCAGGGCAACTGAACATTGAAGCAAATTAAGGTACACACCAGCTAGGACTTTCGGTTAATAAACGACATTTTCGAGACTTTATCGGGTAGAAACTTGTAAAAATCCAACTGTACTGTAAGCGATTTCACCAACATTGCTAAGCATACGTATCTAGCTAAGTATACTATGAGGGAGTAATCATCTATTTTCCCCGAAATGCATTATTTCATATAGAACTAACGACAGCATATATTTGATGATTACAAATATGCAGAATTATTATACTGAATTTATTACATTACCACAGCCAAAATGGCTGTGATAATGTAATACATTCAGTATAATAAAAATTAAAAAAGTTATCCTTAAATTGAAAATTTCTCACTCAAAGTGTACTTACAATGTAGCAAGATAAGTATACTTTGCAATTTTTGTGAAATAAGCTACTGGTTGAATGTCGGAAGGCCTTCAGCCAGTAATGTTGAACTTTTATAACGTCATATTCCCGATAAAGTCTCCAAAAGAGCGTTGACTCCTTAACCAAATTCTAGTTCAAAGGGAATACAATTAATTTTCATCATATTTTTCATAGTTTAATTCCATATTTCAACAAAAGTTTACACAAATACTCACGTACATTCTTTTTTATGACATTTTTCATCAGTATCGGTGACGTAACGTCAACATTATAAACAAAATGTCGCTCAACGCAAATAGAAAGTTAATAAACATAAGAATTTCTTCCCAAATATTTTTCTGCAAGTGAACATTCGATTCGATGCAAACGTGTAGCAGTCCTAGACTTTATTAATGTATATACTTTTGTCATATGGTCGGATGAGCAAAACATGTACGCTGCCAATGACAATGCACTTAATCGTGTATATAAATTCAAGTTGAAATTATTTGTGAATGGTAATGAACATGTACACGACTTTCATGCTCGATTTCGGACACTGTCATTGGGTAAGACTGAACTGTGTTGTTTTTATTAGGGACCGTTTTGACCAATCAACAAAACAATTATGCGAGTATGTAATACGAACACATGATTTTGTATACTATAGGAATGAGTGGCCTTTTTGTGGAATTTATCGGGTATAAACTTGGAAAAGTCGCGGGAATACTGGACGAAGCGATAAAAAATTACAATTTTCGAAAATAAATCTTTTTGTTTTATTTTTTTTCGAAAATTGTAATTTGTTAAGGCCTCGTCCAGTATTCCCGCGACTTTTCCAAGTTTATATCTCCGATAAATTCCGCAAAAAGGCCATTCATTCCTTATAATTCCAGCATTTGAAATAAATTCATCAAGAAAATGTGTTTGTTTTCCGTTTTCTTGAGAATTATTTTAACTGCGCCTTACGGTTACGGAAAGTAGTTCGGCGTGGGAGTTTACTGGGATATAAACTTTTGACAGAGACTAGCTACGGGCCAATCAAATGTTAGGGAATTGTGTAAATAATTTTGTGCTGGAATTATGAACACATGATTTTGTATACATGTCCTTCAGCAGTATACTCTGTAATAGCTGACGACAGGGGCGGATCCAGCAGTTTGGGAACAGGGAGGTGGTGTCTAGTTGCGAAGGTAACTCTTGCAATCTACTCCCGTTCCGTACTGTGTTTAACGGCATTTAAATTCAGACTCCAACTGGTGGTAAGCTGTGATCTAGGTAAACTCCGTGGCTGAACGGGGGTGGGGTGGGGGGATGTAACCCCGGAACCCCCCCCCCCCTCCAGATCCGCCCCTGCGTATTTAATACGAACACATGATTTTGTATACATGTCCTTCAGCAGTATAAAGCGGACGGATACTGAAGTGCGATTCTTGTCATAATAAGACTTTTAGTTCCACATGTACATTGGTTGTATAAGTAATAACGAAACATAATGTATAAAAACAATACCATGAGCTTTAGTCGAAATAATATGTATTACAAAATAATGTGTACACAGGTATAAACAAACACGAACGTGCTTCAATTATATTACAAAAACATATTCGATTTGAACATTTAAAAGTCAAATGTTTTCATCGATGTAGATAATATTTTCCTGTGAGATATCAGTAGTGCCGGTATCTATATTCATATGCGCACCTGCCAAAACTGAAATGTCACGGTGAAATATCGGTACTTCCAGTATATTGTTACATAATTATGCGCACCTGCCAAGCTGACGTAGGCTGCAAATGCCAATACACATTTCTTACCGCGTGCAGCGTACAATAACGGACTAATTGGCTTGGTGGGGTATATAGTAAATGTAATATTAATATTTTTGCAAAGAGTATGGCATAACATGTAATATATTATATTATTATGTTATCTCCGCCACTCTATCAACATCTATGTATATATTAGTTGCAAATGTATGAGTATCATCTATATCAAGGTGTATGATCACGTGGTACTAACAACAACAACAAGTACTGACATTTCCAGAATTCATCTGATTCAAAGTACGTATTCCTTTATAGTGTCCTTAGTACGTAACGCATTTTGATGAAATATGGCGCATCAAACGCGTCTTGTCAAGCTGCATTTGGTTGTCTCTGTATTTTCGCCCAAACTTCTGTCGTTGTTGCGAAGAATCGACACGGAAATCGATTCATCGCAAAAACGACATAAGTCTGTGCCAAACTCCCTGGACCACCAAATGCAGCTCATGAAGACGCGTTTGCTGCGCCATATTTCATCAAAATCCGATGCATATTAAGGAAAAATCAAATAATACTTACTTTGAAGTGGGCGACGTTGTTGTTGTTGTAACCACGTGATCATGCACCTTGTATATAGTACGTACCTGTACACGTTAGACAGTAGTCGAGCATTAATCCGGCTGTGATCACGCAATCCCTCGGCATTCGTTTCAAAAGTAATCGCCCGACTGAACCCGCAGTATTCTCTAAAATATATCGAGCTTTATATTACATTATCCGCTTTCTTGATGAATTTATTTCAAATGCTGGAATTATAAGGAATGAATGGCATTTTTGTTGAATTTATCGGGGATATAAACTTGGAAAAGTCGCGGGAATACTGGACGAGGCCTTCCGGCCTTCGTCCAGTATTCCCGCGACTTTTCCAAGTTTATACCCCGATAAATTCCACAAAAAGGCCATTCTTTCCTACAATATTGCTACTACTGTGTGTTCCACAGTTTTCTGCCCACAAACGTTTGTCTATTATATAAGCGCGATAAATCAAAAAAATATTTTAATGCAAGTAACTTTTCATCGATAACAAACATGTCAACCTCCATATTTTTTAGTTTATGAGATTCCATCTAATATTGATTTTATTGCGAAAAGAGCAATTTTCCTATGGGATGGAACTGTTATTTTACTATACCGAACACACGAACAAACATAAATGCATACTTGACTGGAGGTGGTACTTCTGGACTAAGCCGTCTCTGTTGAATGTTGAAAGTTTGTGCAGAATGGATGCCCCAAAAGCTTAGTATTTAATAATTACTTGTGCACGCGCATTCATGTCGTAAATCAGACATTCGCCAGGAACAACTGTGCAACTGCTACGCACATGAGACATTACGTTATAGACAGGCGACTGTACAATTAACGTAACACCGTAAAAATAGCTACTACAAGTGTAAAGACAGTTTATACAGCGGAACTGATGGTCATAATAATTAAACAGTATGGATTACAGACGTTGGTGAGTGCGATGTATGCAGACAACCAATACCACTCCTGGTCACGGCACCAAACAACGATGTAGGAAGGCTACCTAAAATCGTTGTAGGATGGTAGTCCGTGATCTCGTCCGCGCTGATTGTTGGTCGAAGCGAGGTCTAGACTGTTCCCGTCCTTATCCAAGAGTAGATAGTTCCTGATACTATCTTCTAGTGATCTGCAGGAAACAAGTGGGTTCATCCATCATTGACAGAATAAAGAGGAACCGATAACATGTTTAAATTTGACAACCATCTGAATACTGATATCATTGTAAATACACTATTACTTGCCTACGTATCATAGATTGAACAACATCAGGTGTATTAACCCTTTCAACCCTAAGGAACTGGAATGGACTGTGATATGTTAATTTTGCAACCAATCCAATCATCGCAAAATGATTTTCAGACTATTCCATTTATAAAAAGGGGTTATTTTTTTTTGTTCACAAAAATAAGAAAATTACTTTCAAACAGTGCAGATCCGGATGAGACGGCTCGTTACGAGCCGGCTCATCTGGATCTGCACTGTTTGCATAAACCGATATAGCGGCCTTTCGGGTTCAAAGGGTTAAGTCACATAATGTACAGGACATAATCAAATCCGTATTCACATCCAATTTAAGTGAATAACTGTATCGCCACATAAAGAATACCCAGTTATGTATAATTATGCCTGTAATGGTGTCTCATCTAATTGTCATAATGTAATAAAAGAAATATAATTTTGTTTTACAATTGCTTAGGACAGCATGGCGTCACCAAATTCTGGCATGACTACACTGGGTTGGAGGGAGCACTAACCTGTCAGACCTAGGGCATTTAACGGACGACGTCCAGCGCAGTATATTACCGGGTCCATGCCGTCCGTCCTGGAGAACAAGGTCTGTTCTCAGGTAATGCTTCTTCAGGGGATACTCTCTCCTGTGGGAGTAATTGTGGCCTACAGTTCCCGTGCGTCGATGGACTAGTGAATGACCAAACCGGTACGCGGCAGCCGCGAACGAATTGATGATTGTCGCATCGACTGTTGAATCGTACATGTCACTGAATCCTGACTCCTGTTGACACACGTATATAGCGTGTGAATTTGTTTTGCAAAATAAATGTAGCTATTTAGTACAAATACGTGCCCCCTTGGGCACAAGATACGCTATACATTACGTACACACCAGCAAGTATAACACGTATATCAAAAGTAATGTATATTATCAAGGTGTATGATCACGTGGTTACAATAACAACAACAAGTACTGAAACTTCAAGAAGCCCTCCGATTCAAAGTACGTATTCTTTTTTTTGTCCTTATTATGTAACCGATTTTGATGTGGGGCATCAAACGCGTCTTGTTAAGCGGCATACGTCTGTGCCGAACACCCGGACCACCATATGCAGCTCATGAAAATGCGTTTGCTGCGCCATATTCATATAAAAATCCGTTGCCTATTAAGGAAAATGTCAAATAATATTTTACTTTGTAGTGAGCGAGCTTTCAACACTTTGAGCCATTGTTGTTGTTGTTGTTGTAACCACGTGAGCATGCACCTCATTACGATAGAACACGGAGTTACGCCACATTTCACAAACAGCGCTTTCTGTAGTAACGATATCTCACGCCTGTATTGTCTGGCTTTTTTTCGGGAAACATTTTAGCGTTTTCGATAAACCTGTATTCAAATCAATGGAATACATCAAAATGACAGCTCAATATATGATACAGCCTCCGTATCGGAAATTGTTGAACGATTCTATATAACGTTTTAAGTCAATCCCTCAATCTCATAAAATTGCAGAGAAAATTCGTATCTAAACATTTAGTTATCGCAAATAATGGAACATATAATGGAAACGATAATTGTGTTCAATAGTACGCATAGTAACCAATATCATTTGATTTGTTTACCACATGAAAACGATATTTTCGTTTAAATATCCAGCTCCCAGCTATTTCAACGCCTGTCGTTTCTTTCACCTCATGTCGTGTCGTTTACACATCGACTTCACATTGTGTTCGTTCTTTTTAATTAGAAAACTACGTTTTCGTTGGTTTAAACGTAACGTTTAAACAAAAGAAAACATCGTTTTCCAATTTAAACAAAACGAAAACGATTTGAAAACGATAGTTTAACCCTTTGAACCGGAAAGTCCACTATAGCGGTTTATGCAAACAGTGCAGATCCAGATGCGCCGGCTCGTAACGAGCCGTCTCATCAGGACCTGCACTTTTTTAAAGTAATTTTCATAGTTTTGATAACAGAAAATACCCCCTGCTCATAAATTGCCTAGTCTGATTGCCTGCAAAATATACATATCAAAATCCATTCCATTTACTTAGGGGTGAAAGGGTTAACGACAGGCAATTGTTTGAATGTTGAACCAGGAACACATCCGGGCGGTACGTACAGCGAGACTGAGTCCTTCTTGTTGCATTCTGGATCTCCCAATACTAAGGGGAAGCCACTCATTGAATGTGATGTGCTGAATCTCGGCCGATACGATCTTCCGCGCTTCCAGGAATAGCTTCTGATCGGACCAGCCAGGATTGTGGGATGCCAGACCGCGGGCGATTCGGTTGTGTTCGCGCATCAAAAGCGTGTGCATTGATGTATGGCCCGGTACGAAATTTACACGAATATCACCTGAATGTAGAGACGGGAGAGTTACAGCGAAGATGAGTTTTGTTCCCACAGGAAACAGGCCAGAGTTATATCAACATTGTACGTATTTCGATAAAAAACAATCGTACATAATTTTATAACCAGATTCACGACGAGAGAGGGGTACGAATTACGGATTGAGTTTTGATGGATGCGTAGTTGCGTGTAGTAACTGTGCGAGTCTCGTACCGTAAGTTACTGCCCGCAACTAGGGGTACTGGAGCATCCTGCCCAGGAGAAATATTATTCACAGATATTGTCGTTATTAATATTTCCCTCAGAAAAAAACGTATACTAAGTGAATGTTAAAATGCACACTTGACACGAGTTTTAGGGGGTGCGTTCGCACACCTTGCACCCCCAGCCCCCGGCTATGCCAATATACAGTAGTAATTTATTTTATTAAAGTGTCGCATCTCTTACAAGATTGTATAACATGCATGTTGATAAATTGTCAATATATATACTTTAAAAGACCCGGCCGATGTCGACATATGAGACGCGGTGAAGATACAATATTCTATTCCTTATTTACAATAAGTAATGTGAATGAAAATGTGTTAAATCTGCACTGGGCGACTCTGTTGTTTCCGAGGTCAGACTGGTCTCTATACGAGGACCAAAACGAGTCCAGACCGCACACGGAGTCGTCAGCACAGGGGTGGGGGGGGGAGGGGGGGGGGCTACTGAACAGGCAGCCGGTTTACATCTGGGGGCCGTGGGGGCCGTTTCACTAATCTTCGTAAGCAACTTTAGGATCTTCTGGAAACGTCAATTTATATATTTCCGGTTTAGAGATGTTCCACTGAAAATCAGACATATGACTATGCCAAGTTGTTGCGGCTGTACATTGCGAACAAATTAAGGATACACAGACTGCCTATGTGTCAGGTGTAGAGAGGTTCTACTGTACATACCGGCCCGGAAGCAATAGTAGTTATTTGGGTTTCCAGGCGCCAATCTACACGAGGCATCGGTCTGATCACGTGGCAGCATAACTTCGTCAACGGTCTCCAGTAGACCTGTGACAATACATAGACAATACCAGGCTAGTGACGTTTTATATAAAGTTCATCAAGCAAGGCTAGGAAACGCGTAGGAATTCCGAGGCTCGCCACATGTTGTATTTGTAGATTCGTCTCGTGAGTTCATATTGGTCAGTGCCGGACCTACCAACACTGAACAAATTCGAGGCTCGCCGAGGAATTCCTACTGTTTCCGAGCCAAGCCTGAACGAAATGACATTTTAAATACACTAGCAAAGTATTATATTTATCAGGTAACATTTTAGGCTACATAATGAAATGATACGGCCTTGGGGTTCTCAAACAGTTCCCTAATGCCACGGCAAACGTTTACCCACGGCTGGATTTTGTTAAAGCTTATATTCGGCCAATTAATCGCTCGTTACCTGATAAAATACAATGAGAGTACAGGCTCAGCCAATCAATCTGATTGATTTCAAGCACAATATTACAGCATTTTGAAAGAAAACAATTGACAACTACAGTGAAACCTCTCTAAACCGGACACAAATATTATATTTTTGTTGGTTGGCCATTTATCTCCGATGATAATGTCTGTTCATGATTGCATAGCTTACACAAATGTCTCCGAAAAGTAGTATGTCTGATTGACAGTGACACATCTTTAAGCTGGATACCGTGGGTACCTCCCAGGGTGTCCGGTTTAGAGAGGTTTTACTGTATTGGCACGATTAGCGCAGGCGGTGGTGTAACAAACGCGTGTATTATATACGTACTTTCATTTCCCATTGAAACCCAATGGAACGCAAGCCGTCACTATTTTCCATATTGAAGTTTCGTGAGTTCATATTGGTCAGTGCCGGACGTACATGTACGTTTCACATTCCAAAATAGTTCCTTTTAAATCACCACTAATTTGTGTTTATTTTATTTATATTTTGTATATATTTTGAGGCGCACTTCAATTTAGAGTGATGTACGTACATGTATATAATAAAAAGGTTGTTTGCTTTGTATGTGGATATATGCCACTCGTTCTGCCGCGCAATGATACTTGAATACTCACCGCCTTGCCCAGTCCTCAGGCTGGTCTCCATCGTGCTTGAAATGCCGTATACCACGGAGGCATCAATATACGACGTTTGTCGGTTCACCTGCTGTTCCACGCCACCTACAATATATAGCGGATCGTACATGAGTGATGATTTACAGTGAGGTCAGCGTGTAAGTGCACACACGAACGAACACGACAGGTTGGTTCCAACCTGTCGTGTTCGTTCGTGTGTGCACTTACACGCCGACCCCACTGTAATATGATACATGTACCACTGTAGTAGCTTAACACACGATGTACGCGCATGGTCATAAAAGTAACCGAATTTACAAATGCGAAAACTGAATGTTATCGGTGACGTAGTTGGTGTCTATTCAAAGCAATACACGTGGCTACAAAGTGTGAGCTCATCAGTGGGAAATATGAATACGTAGCGTGACTAATACATTTTTTGATAACATTTTTTTTTTACTTTTTTTTTATTTTCTCGGATCATTCACAGGGAAATATATTCAGGAAACCAACACAAATCTTCAGTTAAATGTTTTGTCCTAACTCAATACCCCACTTTCCAACCTCATCTGAGACACAGTACCTTTATACCTGGCTAATTATAAGTATGTTATTGATCAAATACTAGATTTTTAAGGAACTAAATGCTGCGATCGCTGGCGCTGCCTCGCATTTAATTCATTAAACACACAAAATGTGAACACTAACTTATACATATCTTTCACTACTAACCCGTACAGCTAACCCGCTGTGACCGCGTAAATTCTATGCAACCACCGGGTGGGAATCGCTTCTCGTGATCCACGGGCACGGCGATCGGGAAACACGTGTCTGTCGCCCTGGTTACCAATATGGATGTAGGCAATATAAATCATGAAACATAAGCGCATACTACACGTCGTATAAGTGAGCAGGTGTCTCACATTTGATGGTTTAGATCTACAGCATGTTGCTAAATTAATTCCGAAAACCTGAGATCTCTGTTGTAAATTACATACACAGTTGACGGAAATACGTCTGAAATTGTCGTCAAAATTCGATGTTATTGAAAGAAAACAGTGTATTTCATGTCATGAATATTGCCGGAAATGCAATATTTATTACATTAAATACAATTCCAAAGTTTCTGAATGTGGAACGAAATTAATTCGTTCGCTACCCGAGCCAAAGCGCTTTTTCTCTCAAAGTCGAGATTTCGTAGCGCGAAAAGTACAACAGCTACATGTACGATTAGTTTCTTCTCACTTTCAGAAACACTGGAGACCGTATATGATAATTCTGGAATCGTTCGTTCGGTTTCATACAGCCAATGTGTAGTAATCTATAGTGGTGT
>CM055281.1:5630051-5653024 GCA_029237695.1 Conchocele bisecta | reverse complement strand
GATTTCAAAGCTGAATATATAGTTTTGTTATTGTAAATATTCAGTTCTGATTTTGGGATTTTCCCCCATTTGTACATGTACTTGAACATGTACATGTACTTGTACAGGTATATGGGATTTAGTACTAAACCCATTGACCCGGCCTTGAATGACCTTAGCTTTTGATAGGCCGTCAAACAACAAACAAACAAACAAACAACATCGATGTAAGTAAGAAGAATGTATGAGGGGACTTTCTACAGCCGGCAAATATCACTGAACCTTGACCTTGAACGAACAGAATTGAATAGCAATGTTCTTGTGTGAAGGTTTCCAAGTACAATGGAACCTCTGTAATCCGGACCACCTTTGTGGGTAATTCTGATGTATTTCATTGTCATTTATTCTCCGATGTTACGGTCTGTTCGTGAAAAACAGTATTGGAGTGGTAATATGACTGATTTACAGTGGAACATCTCTGTATCGGACACAAGGGTGTCCGGTTTGGAAGAGTTCCACTGTATTTGCTGTCTACGAAATGAGTGTCTCTTTTCGTCGCACATGTTGGGTGGGACCCGCTATTGTAGATTTATTTTAAGAAAGCGGTCAATGTTTTATTGTTTTCTGACGTGCTAGTTAAAGGCCACTTGAATGCAAAGGTTCACTTGTTGACATTCTACATAGTTGTGTCTGTGACCGGAAGAATGTGGCTTATGGGATCCGTGACCTGTGTATTTGCTGATCAAAGAACACATTCATGTAGCCTGATAACGATCTATATTCCTTGTTAAAAGCATGACGCGAGTTTTCATTGACGGCATAGCGAACAGTGCAGATCCTGATCAGAGTCTGATCTGGATCTACACTGATCGCAAACCCATAAGCCCCATTTCTCCAGTCACAGACACAATTATAAAAGCGAGAAGAAACATGATATTGTTTAAAGGAGATCACGAAAACAGATAATAGCTCTGTCAGACCAGAAATACGTCATTGGAACGTTTCTGGTTAATAATAAATAAATTAATATGTGCGTGCGTCTTAAATAGTAGTGTGATTGAATAAGATGTAAGAAAGTGTGCTTAAATGGAATGAACAGCTGTTGTTTTCGCATATTGTTTTACGGACGTATGTTTTGTGTTTCGTTTTAAACGGTTAAATCATTATATTTATTATATAATACTACATATTATGCAAAGTCTTAGTATGGAGTATTAGACTATACAATGGAGCTGACAGTTTCATTATGACTTGGTGATACTGTAACAGGTATGCAGATTTACATTCCCTACACGTTGTGGGTAGAATTGTATATTTAGGACAGTGCACCCATTTGCAATAAGTGATTTCACGTACAAAAAAAAGGATTTTAATTTCTATGCATATATTTGTAGAAACGATCGTTTTCACTTGGTTTTTGATTCGTTCCATTCGTTCCATTCGTTTTCGTTTGTTTCATTGGGATTTTGGTTGAACCTTCAACAAATCTTCGCTATGCACGTTAGATATATTTACACATGTACGAGCGAACAATCCGATTTTCTGATTTACATAGTGTGCATGTAAAGCATACTCCAACTGCGATCAAGTAGACAACCGAACAATGTACCACGAAAATCGATCCGTGTTTTCCGAGATTCATCTGCCTATGTACTATAGCAACAGCAACACTCCACGACCGATAACTAACGCTTCATTGAGACGGACGTTGGAAAATAACTTCGATCTGAAATTGCCACCAATTGTGCCCAAAGTAAGTATGAATGTTTCAGTAAAACACACATACAGCCATTATGCGATTACCATGCGTCTTTAGACTCTTAGAGTGCACCTCGGTGCCTGTTGAAGACTATATACTTGCCTGTTTTATATCGTTTTAAAGGTTACATTTTGGTTTATCGGTGTTCTTCACAAGTTTTGCTACACTCGCTGGTTGCGAATGTATGTTTTGTTTTACTAAAACTAGTGACTCTATAGAGAATAGTAGGTTAGTGCCGTGAAGGGGAAAAATATCCGGCAAGGCTCAAGAATTTCTTTATTTCTCATCAATAAGGAAAATAGATAGAGAATAGTAGGTTAGTGCCGTGAATGGGAAAAAATATCTGGCAAGGCTCAGGAAACGGGATGGGCGAGGCTCTGCCGAGCACATCCCGTTTCCGTGCCGCAGATATTTTTTCCCATTCACGGCACTAACCTTCTATTCTATTTATCCCGTCAACACCTACAAATGGCTGTAAAATGCAAAAATTGTATTGACTGGATATCAAAAATGTTTCACGGCACCGTGTTTCACGGCACATACGCACTGTGTTGACGGGATAAAATGAAAACCTCTTTCTAACTGTAGTATTTTATGATACCTTCGCAAAAAGAAAGCTTTACTTAATAATGTTTCCTTTCTGGTAAGTCTATAATAATAGCGAAAATGCATAACCAAAATCTTCCGTTTATCACATTTCTGACAGTATACACTTGAAAATAGTACTTGCCAAACCGGTTGGAATTCGATCAAATGAAGTGGTGATAGTTGTTGACATAAATCATCTGCAGTGCATGACGTGAAATTCATCTGAGGCAGAGTGCCTTTTAAACAGCTATTTCAAGATTTCTTTCACTGTTCACTGATATATTGTCAACTACACGTGCATGACTGCAAAAGCATCAGCCATACTACCTCATAAACACATTCCTATTTGTGGCTGTGACTGAGAAATGGGGTTTATAGGTTTTTACAACCAGTGTAGATCATTCCGCACAGTCTGATCAGGATCTGCACCGTTCGCAATCCATCAATGAAATACCTGTTATGCTTCTAACAAGCAATATATATCGTTATCAGGAGCTACACTGGTAATAAATCTCATAAACCACATTTCTCCAGTCACACCCACATTTCAGGATGAAAAGATTCTGTCACTCATGGTTGACCGTGGCGAGGCTGAACAGACATACTGGGAAAACATGCACAGGAATTCCGTGCAGTGGGACCGAGCCAGTTCCGACCGAAGCGAACGGCTAACATCGAGGAATAAGCTACACCGCGAACAGATAGCCATTAGAAGAGAGGCTGATCGTCAACACGCATATATGCGCAAGGTAAGGACACGTTTAGTGGCGTATTATACACAAACAAATACAATAGTTCCGTATCATTAACCCTTTCAACACCACATACCTCTATAGAGACAATGTTTGCAAACAGTGCAGATCCAGATGAGCCGGCTCGTAACGAGCCGTCTCATCAGGATCTCCACTGTTTGTTAATAATTTTAAACGTCGTACAGATTACCCTTTTAGAAGAATGGGATAATTTGAATGAACAAAATTAATGAAATAGCGTGAAACATTGGCATGGAACATCCTATTAAGTTACTTGGTGTTGAAAGGGTTAATACTGAAGACTTCATTACAAGACACATTCAACATAAAAGTGGCTATTTCATTATAATATATGCATAGCATGTGTGTTTTCATTACTTCAGTTGGAACAGCAGACTCGACGGCTAAAGATCAGAGCTGCGATGATGAATGACATATACCAGTACAAGGAAGATGTCGAGAACATGTTGAAGAGACAAAAGGTAACAACGGTATAATGGTAGTATATGCATCGTTGATCCAATAACTCTCATAATGGTCGTATACAATATAAGGTGAATCTCCGGAAGTATGGATGATTCACTGAAATTGATAATGAAAATGCTCAGAATGAGAAATCAGTTTGACTATTTACTTCTTAGTCTGTATCACTATTTAGGCAGATACACATATAAAGAATAGTAGGTTAGTGCCGTGAATGGAAAAACATATCTGGCAATACTTAGGAAACGGGATGGACGAGGCTCTGCCGAGTCCATCCCGTTTCCGTGCCGCGCCAGATATCTTTTCCATTCACGAAACTAACCTACCATTCTATTTATCCCGTCAACACCTACACATAGTTTTAAAATGCAAAACAAATAACCCATCCGCATCCTCAAAATCGGAGAATCGTCTAGTATGACAACCGCACATATTCAATATTTTATGTCGTATAGTGCCGTGAATGAAAAGTTATCTGGCAAGGCTCAGGAAACGGGATGGGCAAGGCTCTGCCGAGCACATCCCGTTTCGTGCCGCGCCAGATATTTTTCCCATTCACGGCACTAACCTACTATTCTATTTATCCCGTCAACATTACAAATAGCTTTAAAATGCAAAAAAATAACCTCAGCCGCATCTCCAAATTGTATTGACAGGATAACAAAAATGTTTCACGGCACATACGCACTGTGTTGACGGGAATTATTAAATACATGTACATGTATATCCAAAGAGACGAACAATTACAGAAAACAACATATGTTTGTATCATTGAAAGCTATTCATATTCGGACCAGACGGCTGCGGTATTCAAAGAACGTTCAACAGCACGCACAATTCCAACGAATGCTACACAAACATGAACTCCAACACAACGCCAATGTTCTAACTATGCTCTGATGGGGAGTTTTAACTTTAATCATTCACTCTTGGTGACAAGTTTCTGATCACGTAAGGACACATGACACCATACATGTATCATGTTATACGCCCAGAACTATTTCTAGACTTCAAAGTTGTATTATGTGTTAAATGTTTATTTCCGTGGTTCTCCTTTGTGTATCTTGTCCTCGATTTTAGGCGGATGGATTGCATAAAATTTATACAGAAGAACCGAAAGACCAAGAAACACCAGGTAGGTATATATATTTTTACGATACTATGCGATTTAACCCTTTCAACTCAAGAAACTGGAATGGACTGTGGTATGTTAATGTTCCGACCAATTCAATGGTCACAAAATGATTTTCAGATTCGTCCATTTATGAAAAGGGGGGTGTTTTTGTTCTCAAAAATATTAAAATTATTCTTTCAAAAAGTGCAGATCCTGATGAGACTGCTCGTTACGAGCGGCTCATCTGGATCTGCACTTTTTGCATAAACCGATATAGCGGGATTTCGGGTTCAAAAGGTTAATAACTATTACTGATCCGAGTTAAATATACTTCTTTTGATTATTTACAACTACTTGAAGTAGTAAAATAGCGAATAACAGTTCTTCCTTTAATATGGTTCCTTATCTCCATGCATTGGAGTAATTATCCCATGTGAGTGCTAATGTAACCTGCATATAGAGAATCAATAGCTGACGCAATTTCGTAAAGATGTTATATAATACATGTTCTTCAGAGTTTATGCTAAGTTACAATAGATCGCATTTTAAGATCTGGGGGCCGTTTCACTAAGCTTCTTACGACTAAAATGTTCGTAAGTGCAAACTTATGATAGTCTGTATATTTCACATTAACAATGTTTTCTTGTAAACAAGTATTGGATTTACATTTATTGAGCAAAGGCATATGCAGCCTATGCTCAATAAATGTAAATCCAGCAATTGAAATTTCCAGATGATCCTAAATGTGCACTTACTAACATTTTAGTCGTACGAAGTTTAGTGAAACCACCTGCCCCCCTCCAGCCCCCACCAATAAAATAAGGGTCCGTCCTTAGCAATAATAAATGTAATAATGTAATAAATGTAAATCCATCAATTGAAATTTCCAGACGATTGAAAATTTGCAATTACCAACATTTTAGTCGTACGAAGTTTAGTGAAACGGGCTCCAGTAGCCGATTTCACCAACATTGCAAAGTATACTTTACTAGCAAAGTATACTTTGAGGGAGTAATCATTTATTTTTTCTGAAATGCATTATTTCATATAGAACTAACAAATGCATATATTTCATGATTAAAAGTATGCAGAATTATTATACTGAATTTATTACATTATCACAGCCAAATTGGCTGTGATAATGTAATAAATTCAGTATAATAAAAAATAATATATTTATCATAAAATTGAAAATTTCTCCCTCAAAGTATACTTTGCTACTAAAGTATACTTTGCAATGTTAATAAAATCGGCTACTGGTACGTTTACATTAATATATCCCGATTACTTCAGCATTGTCTGAATTTTCAACCGTGCACTCATACCTAACCACATATACAGTAAGTCGCTTTGATTACATTTCAGGAAAAGAATTGGTGGAAAGTTCACTCTGACGAATTTGAGAGGAAGACTCAAGATGTTGTACAACATGAGCAGAGCAGATCAAATGCCAGCCAGAAACGAGATTCCATGTTGGAGTCGGAAGTAGCGGTATGATACAATGTTGAGCTTGCTTTTGTAAAATCAGAGATATATGTGCATTAGTCTGTGTTGCCGATATTCGAACTTGACTTTGTCACCTCTGGTAGCGGACATCGTATCTGTCCCATTTACATCGTACATGTATAATGAACATGTAACACAATTCACTACGTACCATACCCAGCCGTTTGTTTGATGACTGCCGTTAAGTAATGACACACATGATCATGATTGCATATACTTTTCATACGCATTCTTATCTTTCCTATAATTTGACTTTATCCCGTCAACGCAGTGCTTATGTGCCGTGAAACATGGTGGTGCCGTGAAACATATTTGATATCCTGTCAATACGACTTAATCACTGCGCATGAATATGTGCGATTGTCATACTAGGCGATTCTCCGATTTTGAGGATGCGGCTGGGGTTATTTTATTTGCATTTTAAAGTTATGTGTAGGTGTTGCCGGGATAAATGGAATAGTACGATAGTGCCGTGAATGGGGAAATCCTCGCCCATCCCGTTTCTTAAGCCTTGCCAGATATGTTCCCATTCACGGCACTAACCTACTGTTCTATATGCGATAGCCAGTACAATGGCAATGTCGACTTCGCACGGACTCATCTTGTATAGACTATGATATGAATTGCTTTCCTACTTGTTTTGCGTGCTCTTTGGTCTTAGGATGATACTGTTTCTCAATGTTTCATTGTATTCTAGAGGATGACCAAAGAGAACAAGGAAGAACGACACTACTTTACAGAGAGGTTCATGAAATATGAGACAAGAGCTACGTACGTTATTACATCAAGTATACTATAGTCTGTTTCACGAAAGCTGCCCAAATTTTACGGCTATATAGACAATTCAAAAACAATATTATTTTCGATAATATTAAATTAAAGCAAAATTTAAGAATGAGCCTTCTTTTTATTTCGTGAAATTCGGTCAAATATTGGTTTTATTACGAAAAATTGATTTCTCTATGGGAATTTAACATGGGGAAAAAAGAGGTAAAGGAGTGTGGGAGGAGTCAAAAAACGAAAATTTTTTGGAAATTGACTCCGAAACCTAGCTAGATAGCTTGGATATGATCTAACTAAGAAAACAAAAGTTAAATTTTAAAAAAAAAAATCGGTCCAGTATTTTTCTAAAATTCAAAAAAATTTCCCCATGTTAAATCCCCATAGACTTCTTCATCCGTGAAGATGTCTATGGGGATTTAACATGGGGAAATTTTATTTTCGCAATAAAATCAATATTTTACCAAATTTCACGAAATAAAAAGAAGGCTCATTCTTAATGTTTCCTTTAATTTAATATTATCAAAAGAAATCTTGTTTTTGAATTGTTTATATAGCCGTAAAATTTGGGCAGCTTTCGTGAAACAGACAGTAGCTGTTATTGGTAGAACAATTCTTATTGAACGAAGACAGTTCAGACGAATGAAGATAATTGATGAAACGAATACGAAATATATATTGGAGTGTATGTCATACGTTTATTTATTCTAAGCAGTGGCACACCATTATCAAAATGAATGGTTCAAGCATACCATGACATAGCAGCCTCTGACCTGTAGCCTATTTCACCAACATTGCAAAGTATACTTATTTAGCAAAGTATACTTTGAGGGAGAAATTTTCAATTTAAGGATAAATTTATTTATTTTTATAATACTGAATTTATTACATTATCACAGCCACTTATGCATACTTTTTAATCATCAAATATATGCAGTCGTTAGTTCTATATCACATAATGCATTTCGGGAAAAATAAATGATTACTCCCTCAAAGTATACTTTGCTAGATAAGTATACTTTGCAATTTTGATGAAATCGGCTACAGATTAATATAAAACACTGTACCTTAGCAAACAGAAACAGTATTTACTCATGTATGCATATTCATATAACATGCCTTATTCCCAGTTATTACCTAAAACGTTTCACGTTCCTTGTTTTAGCGTTCTTTATTTATTAGAAAACCGTATTTAATTTGAACTTGAAATACATTGTTTGTTAAAGGTGTTGAACACTATAAATGCATGTCACTTTCATCTGACATATCTATATACTTGTCTTTTAACACTCAATCTCACGTACGTGCATATAACTAGTGATGAGCGATGACGTGAGGTACAATTGTACACCTACAATTATTATAGGTATTGCATTGTCTTTTGATTTCATGATTGATAAAACTGTTATAGCTAACAGACTGTGGGACCAATTTAACTTTATTAAGTAACTAAAAACACATACAATCTACTTCATGCATGTGTAGATTCCGGTTAATTGCTGTATGTATACTATAGGAATGAATGGCATTTTTGTGGAATTTATCGGGGTATAAACTTGGAAAAGTCGCGGGAATACTGGACGAAGGCCGGAAGGCCTCGTCCAGTATTCCCGCGACTTTTCCAAGTTTATATCCCCGATAAATTCCACAAAAATGCCATTCATTCCTTATAATTCCAGCATTTGAAATAAATTCATTAAGAAAATGTGTTTATTTTCCGTTTTCTTAAGAATTATTTTAACTGCGCCTCACGGTTACGGAAAGTAGTTCGGCGTGGGAGTTTACTGGGATATAAATTTTTGACAGAGACTTGCTACGGGCCAATCAAATATTAGGGAATTGTGTAAATATTTTTGTGCTGTATGTATACATACGTCTTAAATATTTTAGAGAAAATCGCGAGGCGATAAATGCAAAACTTGAGAGAAAGCAGCAAGAGGCGCAGGCGAACCATGAGCACGAGATGAAGCGAAAGGAAGAAGCAATTAGCCGGGCGATGTAAGTTCATCAACTGCTTATGGTACAGTCCTGATTTGTTCCAGGTTCCACAAAGAAAGATTGCCTATCGGTGACGCATCGTTTATACATCGGTTCGGTTTCTATAATTAGAAAACGATGTTTTCGTTGGTTTAAACTGACGTAAAAAACATTTTCTAATTAAAAACAACGAAAACTATTTCAGAACAATGCGTTGAACATAACGACAGACTGGCGTTTAAATATTTGAAATCAGGGTATTTAAACGGAAGTTTTCACGTACAAGGACAACACACAATAATAATTTACATGTATATGCATATCGTTGTACGAAACGGTCGTTTTCACTACGTTTTCCGTTCGTTTTCATTTGTTACGTTTGGGAATAATCATGAAATCGTCGCTATATATTGTACTAAGACTGTGACTTGTCTATTGGCACTAACGTGATGTAATTAAATACCTGTACAATTAATTACCATGCTGTCGATTCACAGAAAAAAGGAGGAGGAAAGACGTGATTACGCTAAGAGACTCCATGAGAAGGCCATAAATGAATCTTTAGAGAAAGCGAATGAGCAGTTGAACACTTCAGGCACAGTCACGGTGAGTATCTTCATGTCCATCTAAATTGTATCATTAGTATAAGTACAGGACAGTGACCAAGCGAAGTATTCAAAGTGCAACGAGGTCCATTAAAGAATGAATGGATTCCGACATGGAAAGGTCAATGGGCCAAATTATACATTGGTGAGTTAACATACCACTATAAATCGTCCGCTTATCCGTCTGAGAAAGGTAAGTGATTTATCCCGTCAACACAAGCGTATGTGCCGTGAAACACTGTGCCGTGAAACAATTTTGATATCCTGTCAATACGACCTAATCACTGCGTATGAATATGTGCGGTGGCTGTGGTTATTTTGTATTGCATGTTAAAGCTATTTGTAGGTGTTGACGGGATAAATAGAATAGTAGGTTAGTGCCGTGAATGGGAAAACATATCTGGTGCCGCTCGGCACATATTATTTCCCATTCACGGCACTAACTTACTAGTCTCTATGTACTATGAACGCAACCATTACAAATGGAGCGGTGTAAGATGTATCATTATTGCATTTATTTAATTTCGTTCCCATTTTAGGGTTCTGTAAAATCTAAGAAGCAACTTACGAAACGAAGCATAGAGATTGTCCATCGGATACACACCGACACGGAAAGAAAAAGGAACAAGCAAAAAACCAACACAGAGAAGTTAGTTATGCTGCAATTAGTGTATACGTCATTCGAGAAAGCAATACACACAATAAAGTCGCATAACTTCACGTTACTATGAATATAAATTGATGGTATGAACATAGAGATAGTTCAGCAAATGAATATGGCTCATCGCTTCGAAAGAGGTGTGTGTGCATGAAGCACTATTGAAATGCACATTACACATGATCAGAAACAAGGGGATACTATCCCGATATGCCGATAGTGACCGGTCTGATCTGATGACAGGTCCTCGCCACACAAGAATCACTTGGCCACTCCCAAAAGCAGTAGGATCAGTAATAATCTTACTACTTTTATAATGGGCAATAACCCAATTCAACTCCCAGTAGTGACCGGTGTATGGCTTGTTCGTTTAGCACAGTTATACTGCCAAATATCTCTCGGAATATAGAGAATAGTAGGTTAGTGCCGTCAATGGGAAAAATATCTGGCGCGGCACGGAAACGGGATGTGCTCGGCAGAGCCTCGCCCATCTCTTTTCATAAGCGTTGCCAGATATTTTCCCATTCACGGCACTAACCTACTATTCTATTTATCCCATCAACACCTACAAATGGCTTTAAAATGCAAAAAAAAAATAACCCCAGCCACCGCACATATTCATACGCAGTGACTATGTCGTATTGACAGGATATCAAAAATGTTTTACGGCACCGTGTTTCACGGCACATACGCACTGTGTTGACGGGATAAAGTTCGTTACATGCCTCACATGCTCGATGTATGTCTCACGCTAATGCCCACATACACAAGGTCATCTAAGGCTAATTTCGAGGTTAACTCAATAAGCACAAATTCATTTGATTATTACATTCAGAAGCATGACCTGTATGTTTTCGAGTGGCTAGTCACTCAGGATATAATTGTGTAAACATTGCGACAGTCAATGACACAACTGTCCAGAAACAATATCAAAGCAAATTTTATGGAACAATTCGAAAATAAAAGGTAATGGAAGAATGTTTTACTACAAGGAATGGGCTAATAAGGGGATTAAATATATAGAACAACTATACGATTATAGAACTACATCATTCTTTAATTTTACAAAAATATTTGATGTTAGTAATAACGATTACTTAAAATACTTCAAACTTATTTCGTGCATTCCTCAAGACTGGAGAACAAGAATTAAAAATGAAAGAATAAACACGATTAATACAAAGATAATATTAATAGAACAAATAAAAACCACGACCAAATGTAATAAGAAGCTATATAACATGTTTCTTAATCAACAGAAACCGGTTGTGCATAAAGCCAAGACAACATGGGATGACGAATTCGCGGATAAAAATATAAATTGGAAGATAGTCCACACAAATCATTTTACAAACACTATAAGTTCTAAACATAGGAATTTTCAGTACAAATTTTTGATGAGAATTGTCGCTACAAACGATTATTTACTTAAGTGTAACATTGTCAGTTCCAATTTGTGTGATTTTTGCGCCATGGCTCCAGAAACAAATAAGTACCTTTTTTGGGAATGCACTATAAGCCAACATTTTTGGTCACAGCTGAATACCTTTTTAAACAATAATAATATTGTATGTAATTTTGATTGGCACACTGTTTGCTTCGGGCAATATGAGCAAGACAAGTTTTTCAACTTTTGTATCATACTAGGAAAATACTTTATATATTGCATGTACATTACGAAACACGGAACCTAAATTTCCAGAGTTTATGTCTTACCTAAAGGCAACACAAAATATTGAAAAAGAAATTGCAATGAATAGAAATAAGCTCATAGTTCATGAACGAACATGGAATGTTATCCAATTAGACTAACACTCATTTAGAGATACACGAACCTTCTGATGATACATACAAATATTACAGTTAGGTATAACAGCATATACCGTAATAGTATTGTATCGTGGTGTGTTGCTCAATTATTATTCACTAAACCTATTTCACCATATCTCATTTCCAACTGTATTCTCTCATCTACATAACATTCTTTAATAAATCCAACCTAACCATGTATGAACAATACGTTATAATCTATAATTATTTACAATACATGTACTCATAGTTGATTGTAAACAAGGAGTGTAACCTACAAATGCATGTTGTTAAACTGTTTGCAACGCATGTAATGTTTGTAATGACTATGTACGGAAATAAAAAACTGAAAAATGAAAAAAAAAGAAAAAAGAAAAAGAAAATGACACAACTGTCTCCATACAATATACATTGGTAAACAGTGAGTGAAATGTTTAGCAAATCCAATAAAATGGAACATATGCAAACCAGCTTGAGTTTATTGATGGAAAGTGTAAAAATTATCGTTCAAAGGCCGAGACACGAATTCGTTCTTTATTCCAGTATACGACAAGAAATGAAGAGATGGAGGAGGCAACTTAGAAACGAGATCAAAGATCGAGAGAAGAGGATGGAAGAGAAACAAGAACAACGACAGGAGTTAATGGACACGGTACAACCATTATAAATTACAGTAGATGTTAGCTTTATCTTAACCCATTACAGATGGGATAAAATTATAGTAGTATGAACCTTTTGAGACAAACAAATCCCTATTTTCTTTATTTCCTGTCGAAAGTATATGTTGTTTACCACTCGTTTGAACCGTCTCGACGAGACGGTTCAAACGAGTGGTAACAACATATACCTGTATCCATAAATAAACAAAATAATGAGATTTGTTAAACAAATGTTATCGTAACCCGTACCCTTAGCTGAAAAGGATTAAACTCAAATCATGCAACAGACATTGACTACTATGCATCCAACACTAGTGTGGTGATGTGTACATGTTTTAGTAACCGCTATAGGGTAGGGTCTGTCTTCATCATCAGCCTCGGCTCTGAAACATTAAGAAGTCGGAGACGTGCTCGGAAACGGTCGGAATTCTTAGAATTTCCGAGCCGAGCTTGAATATTTGCTATCAGAAGACAAGGGCCCGGGTATGCATGCATCACTTTGTGACTTTAAACTGAGCAATCGACACGTATAACATGATTGGATACGCATATGCTAGTCGTTGCTAGGATGCAACAGGAGCCCCGTTTCACTAAACTTCGTACGACTAAAATGTTCGTTAAGTGCACAATTATGATAGTGTGTAAATTTCACATTAATAATGTTTTATTGTAAACAATTATTGGATTTACAGACGATCCTAAATTTGCATTTATCAACATTTTAGTCGTACGAACTTTAGTGAAACGGCCCCCTGGTTGCCATGTACAACATAGTGATCACCCAGTGCAGATATTTGTACCAAAGTTGTTAAAACATATGCACATGTTTATTTCAGGCTCGAAGTAGAGCCCATAGTTCTCGCACTCTCCGGAGTAAAGTTCAGTACCGATACGGCGCTGAGAACTTTGATAGAAAAGTCCTGCGCGTCCAGAGTTTCAACAGCCTGGGCCACCACCGTCCAGGGGACGATTCACTGGAATGATTCCTCCAATATTAGCCTATTATAGCCGTACGCCCGGATTGTCTTGAAACTTCATATACTTCTTTATAATCATCATATTTTCATTCTATAGCCCACCCATGTGGCTTTCATGCCCAAGTGGTATTCGTGAACCCCTGCTCACTTGCTATACTAGTTATTTATCAGATCAACCGATAAGGATTGGCCGAATGCTCGCTGCCTGATAACAAAGTTTATCAGATATCGAGCTTTGTATTGGCGGAATACATACTGACTGATAACAAATTGCTGTATCAGGCATAGACCGGATACAAACATGAACACTGACGTTCCATTGGTCGGATAATTTCACGTGACGTTACCGAATGACTTCAGTGTAATGACGCCACGCAAACAAGTCTGCGTTCTGTCCATGATTATTTTTTTAGCATAAAACGTTACCTGGTAAATAGACTACCAGGCTACTGTCATTTGACATCAATATTATCAAGCTCGGGTCGAAACGGTAAGAATTCCTCGGCAAGCCTCGTTATTCCTACGCGTTTCCTAAACATTGCCTGATAAACTTGATAACAACTATATCTCTAATCCTGCATTGCCAGATACTCATATCCGGGTCACGACTTTAATTTCACGGCATGCGTTTAAATAGTTAAACGCAGGGTATTTCAACGAAAACATCGTTTTCACATACAAGAAAAACAAACGATAATCGTTTCTATGCATACATGTATCGTTGTACAAAACAATCATTTTCACTGCGATTTGTTTCGTTTGGGAACCTCAACAAAATCTTCGCTGTAAAACTCAGTGACACTCAGTTCGGTATCTTGCATATATCGGGTGTAATACATCTAGTAATTTATTAAACTTTTTAATTACTTCAAAATATGATTTTACATTATATATTTCGTAAATCAGACCCATTAGTTCGTAGTATGGTCTTAACTTAAATTTCTTTCATGACTCAGTACAAATAAATAACTCTCACAATGTAGTTCCCACACTTTATTTGTTAACAAACACATTAATTGAAATGATATCTGAACTTATCTTGAACTAAACTATATGGTTCGCCACTATAGTCTGTTTCACGAAAGCTGCCCAAATTTTACGGCTATATAGACAATTCAAAAACAATATTATTTTCGATAATATTAAATTAAAGGAAAATTTAAGAATGAGCCTTCTTTTTATTTCGCGAAATTTGGTCAAATATTGATTTCATGGCGAAAACAAAATTTCGCCATGTTAAATCCCCATAGACATCTTCACGGAGTGAAGATGTCTATGGGGATTTAACATGGGGAATTTTTTTTGAATTTCAGAAATACTGGACCGATTTTTAAAATTTAACTTTTGTTTTCTTAGTTAGATCATATCCAAGCTATCTAGTCAGGTTTCGGAGTCAATTTCCAAAATAGTTCGTTTTTTGACTCCTCCCACACTTCCTTACCACTTTTTCCCCATGTTAAATTCCCATAGAGAAATCAATTTTTCGTAATAAAATCAATATTTGACCGAATTTCACGAAATAAAAAGAAGGCTCATTCTTAAATTTTCCTTTAATTTAATATTATCGAAAATAATATTGTTTTTGAATTGTTTATATAGCCGTAACATTTGGGCAGCTTTCGTGAAACAGACAGTAGACACATGAAGGTATACAGAAAGATTGCATTAAGTAATTATTAGTATACACTGTAAGCATAATTAGACTAGATCAATATTTTAAGCGGAATTTACGTAATATTCATCTCGAGAGGGATGGTAGAGCAATAATACTTAATGATACAAATCAGAGGCGGATCTGGAGTTCAGCCAAGGAGTTTACATATATCACAGTTTACCACCAGTCCTTAAAACACAGGAAAGTGCATTTCGAAGAGCTCGAAAATAGGACAACGCCCTAGTTGCAAACGGTAACTCTTGCAATTACTTCCCTTGCGACAAAACGATGTAAAGCAATAAGATTCCTTATTTTTACGTCGTATATGGTTATTTACATCTTTTGAAACTATGCGAAAATGCAGTGTAAATATAAGTAATACAACCATGGACAGTTGCGTTTACTCTTAGTATGAAAAACAGTTGGTCTTTAAACAGACCAACTGTTTTTCATACTGCAGTAAACGCAACTGCCCATGGTTTTACAGTTGCATTTACTGTACTACGAAAACAGTTGGTTTTTAAACAGACCAACAGTTTTTCATAATGCAGTAAACGCAACTGTTCATGGTTTTACAGTTGCATTTACTGTAGTATTAAAACAGTTGGTCTTTAAACACCAACTGTTTTTCATAATGCAGTAAACGCAAACTGTCCATGGTTTTACAGTTGCATTTACTGTAGTATGAAAACAGTTGTCTTTAAACAGACCAATGTTTTTCATACTGCAGTAAATGCAACTGCCCATGGTTTTATTCCTTAAATGTTGTTCCTACATAAACTATTTCATGACAATGGTGCTAAATGTTACCTTGTTTCATACAAGAAACCACACTAATTAGGTGGAACACTCGTAGTTCCCACGTCGTCTGGTTTATACCGGTGTAATTGATAATATAATCTGGTATACGTATGACCATGCTGGGAAATAGCGAGATTTATCACGTAACCTGCTCTGTATTGACCGAATACGTACTGGCTGATAACATGTTGTTGTATCACGCATTGACCTGATACAAACATCCGGGTTACAACGAAGTGAAAACTGACTTCCCATTGGTCGGATAACATCACGTGACGTTACCGAATGACGCCAGTGTAATGACGCAACGTAAACAAGTCCGCGTTCTGTCCATAGATAACGACGTCATATGTGGTCATTGTCGAGCATAAACCGTTACCTGATGAATATACTAGCAGGCTAGTGTCTTTTTATATCAAGTTTATCAGGCTCGGCTCGGAAACGGTAGGAATTCCTCGACACGCATCGGAATTCCTTCGCGTTTCCTAGCCTTACCTGATAAACTTGATATAAAAAGACACTAGCCTGCTATTTTCTATCTATTTGGTCCAAAGTACAAAATTAATCACAGGTTTTCTTGTTGTCTCTTTATGTTTATGATGTACTTATAAGTATGTGTCAGAAATCAGCCATCACACACGTATCACGTTGTAGCAATTGCGAACACCGCATGGCGATAATACTCACAGAAAGGTTTGCCAAAACAGCGGATAAATGATCAAGGCCGAATATTATCCCTTCATTAGCACCAGCTATATCGTTTGATGTATACGTTTGATTTTCTGGGACCTGTTGGTGTATTGTGCTTATATTAGTATCACTTGGATCATGTCCCCGAGTGTCGTTAGCGACCGCATCTGTATTTTTAGTTAGAGGAATGTTGACGTCGGTACTTTCACTTCCACTATCGCCCGAACTTGCATGTGCAAAGTCAATTAACCTCACATCCACCTGCGGATGAACACAAGCAGGACACGAAACTGGTGGCGTTAACATCACACAAATGATCACGCCCATCTGTTTTGTGTGAATAATCTTGTGGTTTCAACACGGTTGGTGAATTTTGATTGGTGTCGGGGAAAGACTGCTCTTCATTACGTATATTAGAATGTAAACTACATGTATTTGTACCGACACACCCGTCGTACATCACTAACAATGAACACGAATACAACTTAAACTCACTTTGGGTTCCGAGGAAATCTTTCAGTTTTAATAGCTTTTCTATAATGGCTGAAACAGCATCCTTGCGTAAATTAACGCCATTGTGGAAGAAATGCGATAACTCCTGTTTCACACCAATAGCATTCAGTTGTCGCCCGTGGTATTTGTCGTGCGTGACGTAGGAGTGGGACTTCTCTTGGAAGACCTGAAAAATATAGCACAGCATAATTATAGCAACAAGGTATTGTCACCTCAATCCTCTGATGCTAAAATGTATGATATGTGTGTATTCTAAAGAAATAAGTAAGATACTGTTAATACTAAAGGGTTATTGACTACTCATGATGTAATGACGATATATCCATGATGATTATAACGAATAATTTCTATATATGTCACGTTTGCCGATTATATGATGTATCTGAAGTTATCGAATGAAAACCGCCGTACGGTAGCCCATTCCATAAAAGTGATACGACACACGTGGCATACCACCAGGAGCGAATTTGATGGTCTAACCGAGACTTCATGGTTCCGAGACTTCATGGTCTAACCCGAGACTTCATGGTCTAACGCGAGATTTCATGGTCTAACCGAGACTTCATGGTCTAACCCGAGACTTCATGATCTAACCCAAGACTCATCATTACCGGAATCACGACCGGACGCCTATACACCAACATTGCAAAGTATACTTATCTAGCAAAGTATAGTTTGAGGGAGAAATTTTCAATTTAAGGATAAATTTATTAATTTTTATTATACTGAATTTATTACATTATCACAGCCATTTTGGCTGTGATAATGTAATAAATTCAGTATAATAATTCTGCATACGTTTAATCATCAAATATATGCAGTTGTTAGTTCTATTTGACATAATGCATTTCGGGAAAAATAAATGATTTCTCCCTCAAAGTATACTTTGCTAGAAAAGTATACTTTGCAATTTTGATGAAATCGACTACTGGTTTGACCTGTATGTATCTGACTGTATGTGACAGTTGTTTAAATCTGGTTATAACACTATTATTATTGTACAGTGAAACCTCTCTAAATCGGACACCATGGGAGGTCCCCAGGGTGTCGCGTTTGGAGAGGTTTCGCTGTAAATCGGACATGTGATCATTATGAGCCTTAGTTGTGTGCTATGCGATCACGAACAGACAATATCACCTGAGATAAATGACAAGAAACGCATCAAAAGTAAGATCACATGTGTTTTCTTGGTGTCCGGTTTAGAGAGGTTCCACTGTATATCGTTTGCACATCGTGTATACATGTTTTCCAGTTTGATACGTTTGTCATTTCGAGCTACAGTTCTTACATAATGGGATATTGAACTACTGTCTGTTCCACATTTTGCTGCCGACGAACATTTGACATTAAACACACTAAATCTAAACAATATTTAAAAGTAAGTACTTTTTCATCAATAACAAAAAAAGTCAATAAAATCAATATTTGATGGAATTTCATCAAAATCTTTTTTTTTGGGGAGGGTAACTTGTTTTTTATTACACTCTTGCAAATTATTTGCACGCGTTTCGCTGTGAGAGAAAACCAGTAATCAACTCCTTACAAATAATACACCGTGAAGAGAACACCCGTAATTGCACGCCTGTTTTCTTGGAAACCACGAGCTAACATGCAACATGTTTATTTTTTATTACAGTCAAAATAAAATTATTTGAAAACTTGGAAAGGGTCTCGACTAATCTAGAATGTTAATGTGATTGAACACATTCCAAACGTGCACTCAAATATATCTGGCTCATAGAAACAGCTGCGTAATTTCGATTTCAAAAAGTTTACATGACGTCACATTTGACGTCACACAACGTAACGTCAAAACGCGGGAAAACACGTCATTGTATAACTATCCATGCGCGCATCACAATTCATTGATTATAATCTCAAAAATATACTAAATGTGCATACAAATCCGCCGTGGAAGTGTAATAAATAGGATATTCCATCGTACATGTTTAAATCGCGGAAATAATACACTCGTGTCCGTCGGCGTCCGTGCAAGCAACTCGTTCGCTACGCTCACTCGTTGCTCACGCGGAAGCCGACGCACACTCGTGTATTACTTCCCGCTATTCAAAATGTACGATGGAATATCCTCTATGTTATTGGTGAAAAAGTATTTTTAAAATATTTTTTAGATGAAATTCCATCAAATCTTGATTTTATTGCGAAAAAACGATTTTCCTATGGGAATTTAACATGGGGAGTCAATTTCCAAAATATTTCGTATTTTCATCCTGAAGGATCAAAAAACGAAAAATTTTGGAAATTGACTCCGAAACATGGCGAGATAGCTTGAAAATGGTGTAACTAAGAAAACAAGAGCTAGATTTTGAAAATCGGTCCACAAATAAAAAATATATTTAAAACAAATCTATTTTTAGCCCCCATGTTAAATTCCCATAGGAGGGGGAGCGTAACTTTTTTTGTTATTGGTGAAAAAGTACTTACTTTTAAATATGTTTTAGATTTAATGTGTTTAATAGCCAAAAGTTCGTCGGAAGCAAAACGTGGAACAGACAGTAGTACCATCACGACTAGGTGGCTCAATTGTGACGTTACGTCAACGTTACCCGAGTGATCTTCCGATCAATTGGTAGAGCTTGTTTATTAAGTCTTCTCACGATAGACACTATTTACACTTATACAACTGTCTACATCATCGACCTACATATTTACTTCATGGAGACAGATACCTGTGTTCCACAAATCCGGAAGCCCAATGAAACCGGAAGTCGACTGGCGACACCTAGCTTCCAGCAACTTCCGTTTCTCCTCGGATGAATCGTCGCCATATTGCCTCGTTCCCATCTTCAAATCCAGCATACACGGTTTCTGGTACGTATGTACTAGGTTCTCAAGCATGATAAATTCTTAACGCTGATTAAGGAAGTAATTGTTGTTAAGGAGCAGCGGGCCGTTTCACTAAACTTCGTATGACTAAAATGTTCGTAATTGCGAAATATGATAGTCTGTAATTTCAACTTAACAGTGTATTCTTGAAAACAATCATTGGATTCATATTTATTGAGCATATGCAGCATCAATTGTAATTTACAGACTATTCTACATCTGCACTTACGAACATTTTAGTCGCACGAAGTTTAGTGAAACGGGCCCCTGGTCTGAGAATGTTCCTCTTTTAGTCTGATTTCAGGCTTTTCTTCTTGATGCGAAACTACTCAAATTTTATTCATTTGTAGGGTGGATCAGCCTTAGTTTCAGATGATTTCAAACTTTTTAAATTTTTTTGCTGACGGTGGCTCTCATCCTTGAAGGAAGTAATTGGTGTATTCGTATAGTTTCTTCATAGTCTTGCCTACATTGTAGCTGTGACGGTAGAAATTGGGCTTATTGGTTTTGCAACCAGTGTAGATCCAGACCAAGTTTATCAGGGCTCGGCTCGGAAATAGTAGCAAATCGTTGGAGCCTTTGAATTCGTATCTGGGGCCCGTTTCACTTACGAACATTTTAGTCGTACAAAGTTTAGTGAAACGGCCCCCAGATCAGGCTACCATTTGATTAGGAGCAACAATGGTCGTAAATGCCATAAGTCCCATTTCTCCAGTCAAAGCCACATATATTGACATATGATATAGAGAATACCAGGCTAGTGTCTTTTGATATCAAGTTTATCAGGCAACGCTTAGGAATTCCGAGGCTTGCCGAGGAATTCCTACCGTTTCCGAGCCGAGCCTGATAAACTTGATATCAAAATACAATATCCTGGTATTCTATTTATCAGGTAACGTTTTATGCTCGAAAATGACATTAGATGACGTCGTATTCTATGGACAGAACGCGGACTTGTTTACGTTGCGTCATTACACTGACGTCATTCGGTAACGTCACGTGACGTCATCCGACCAATGGAACGTCAGTTTTCACTTCGTTGTAACCCGGATGTTTATATCAGGGCAATGCCTGATACAACAACATGTTATCAGTCAGTACGTATTCGATCAATACAGGGCAGGTTACCTGATAAATACTTTGCCCTCGGCTCGGCTCGGCTCGGCTCGGAAACGGTAGGAATTCCCCGGCAAGCCTCGGAATTCCTACGCGTTTCCTAGCCTTGCCTGATAAACTTGATATCAAAAGACACTAGCCTGGTATTCTCTATATACCAGGCATAATATGATGCAGGCTTGAGGCTCAAATTGAATCACGAATTCTTAATCAGAACACATTGTGTTTGGGCTGTGTGAAGTTGAAGTGATGGAAAACTGAATTGTGGTGACCTACCTTAAACCTGGACTCCACATTCATGTGGTAATATAAACGCCAAACGGAGACATATTTCTCCCGTCTATTTGTTAGATATGAAATATTTCGGGCAAGGTAAACGTTCAGTTACGATTACAGGACGTGTGAATTGGAAGTATTATGTTTTTTTTTATATCAAACGTGAATAACCATGTTATCATAAAAGGTTAACGGAAACTATTTACTCTCTCTCTATTTTGTAATGTACAATGATAATACTTATTAATATGTCGATAAAACATATGGGCCGCGCTCTGTGAAAACCGGCCTTAATGACAACGTCATGAAAGCCTGAAAATGACGTCGCAAAGTTACGCTTGAAACCAACGTCACGTCGGATTTTGACACTGAAATAGTTCGCGTCATTTCAATAAGTTGACGTTGTCCTATATATAACCGTACTGTACGTTTTACTATTTGTGGCTCACAAACAATTTTAATGCTGCATACGCGTAGCAGAATGTACAGTTGTTTCCATAGTGGTTCAGACAGTTGTCAGTTTTTTCGGTTTCCTTCAAGGAAACACGTAGTGATTTTATAGAATTTGTTTTCATATATGGACGACATTTGAAACTAAATAACCATCACAACCGGTAATTTTTAGATAACACCATCACATAATCAGTATTATGTAACAAATAGAACTGGGCACAGGGCTTAATTCGTTTAATTTACTGTTTCGCCTGTCGAATATTTCAAAAGTCAACATAAAAATACGATTTGGAAATTTTCAGAAAAATAAGCGTATCACAGATGTATAATTATGGTAGTGCCAAAATATACGCCGCTCCTGGCATATCGCATCATGGTGACACTGGGCCAAACATGTTTTAGTATTTAGTGTGTTGTGGATTGTGTCACACGCATATTTACTGCGACACAATAATCATGGTTATATCAGATTATTGTAATACATAAGTGTCGCCACCAAAGACATAGCCTACTGATTTCTATCTGTATCTTCTACCACTTACGTGTTCGGTGTCACGTAATATTTAACGACTTTCAAAAATATCGCATTGAATCAGCCGTATGATTGCCGTTTGATAACAATGTAAATATTCTTTAAAATGACCACTTGTAAATATGGTTATATGAATGTATAGTAATTTTACTAGTATATTTGCAATCATTGCAGACACTGATCAGACTGTACAGATGCACAGGTCTCCAACATTTACACATTTAAGAAGTCCGACTTTGCCAGACTGTTGTTAATTGTCTTACATTGTACTACATTGTACTAAATAATGCACATCTGCGTGCTTTGTTTGTTATCAAAGGGCCGTTCTAGTCGGAGGCGTGTAAATAATATAATACAAAAGCACATGCACACCTTAAACTCATCTACATTCAAATGAGCCGCTTCGAACAATAGTCGCAGGGAGTGGAGCGTCATTTCAACAAAA